>VXAU01000197.1:1343066-1403569 GCA_013399695.1 Formicarius rufipectus
TTAATTTTTGATTTCTTCCTGGTGAAAAATAAATAAAAAAAAAAAAAAAAAAAAAATCCCTTCATTCCATTGCACTACCGCAACCCTATATGCATAGAAAGGCAGATCAGTTATCTGTGACAAGGAAAAGGAAGAGGGCTTTATAAAAGGAATCTGAAGAACATCAACTGCACAGGTAGTTTAGATGTTAAGCATGAGTTCTGTTGTTTGGGTTTCCCCTCCCAGTTTTTCTTTCTTATAGTTACACAGTACACCCCTATACAAACAATGTAAGTGCAAGCGAGGTTGTACGTTGTACTGGAGACATATTACTCTTGATCAACAAAAAAACTTCAGCACAAGAGGCTTGAACACTAGAACAGTGACAAGTCTATGCTGAAAGCCCATCTGGGGTGTGGGAGTGGTGAATGAGAATGCAAAGCACATTTCTGCATATAATGTGCAAAGGCTTGATCTCCACAACTGCACTCAATTTGCTACATGCACAGCCAGAGATGAAAATGAGATCAAAACCAGCTGGGAATGGTTGTCCTGAGAAGATACAATAACCATTAAAAAATCTAAACATAAAATACAAATACAGAAGCAACAGAACATTGTTAACACTAAAAGACAGTAACACACTGTTGTTGTTAAAAGAAGTTTCAAGTAATATTCCAGATCCAACTTCAATCCTACTCACAGGAGAAAATGCCCAGAGATTAGGAAGAGAAGTCCACACCAAAGTGTATTTTAATAGCATATGGGCATGGTCAACAGACCCATCCTTGCAACAGCTATTTTAAAAAATAAAAATCTAAGCAGAAAGACTATTTTTAATTAGCATTCATATTAAGATGTGCATTACTGGAAATAGTTGTCTAATTCACTGCAACCAGTAGACATGATGTGCTGCATCATTTGTGCTCCATTATATCACAAGATATTGCATGTGCACTTTTTAACATCCAAGTATAAATCCTGCTCATAAAATAAGGCATACTTAAAAACAACATGGTATCTACAGAGGTAACTTTGTATGCTTTCTTCTCATTCTGCTTCACTCTTCTAAGGTGTGATGTAAAGGAAAAATTGGTCCCAGTGGAGGTTTGTCAGCATTGGCAATCAGATTATGATGAAACAGATTAGGTCACATCAATGCAAGGGGAGGGGGAGTGTGAGGATTTTTTTATTTGTAATGACATTTGGGACATCTGAATGAACTCTGCAGAAGGCATTAAAAAAAAAAAATCTACATTTATTATGTCAGTGACACCAGTGTTCCCCTTCATCATCCCTATCTCTATCCCTATCCAGAAATGCCTCTGTATTGCTACAATTTGTCCAAACTGACTTATTTTGTGTAAGATTGTTCCTTCCGGTAAAGCTGCTATATTCTGTTTTAAATTATAGCTTTTTCTACATTTTCACCAGTGTATGCATGCTAGAGAATAGCTGCATTGCAGAGGTACATATTTAGCATACGATATCAAACCCAAAAAGAAAGACAAAAAAATGAACCAGTGTGTCCTACTGGCTGCTCTATCAAAAGCACTGTTTGGTCTTCTGATATAAAACAATAGAGAAGTAATATTAGCAGAAGTCCATTCTGCTTCAAGTATTACCCCAACTTTAAATGTGATTTTCAAACTTTTGTGCAATTCTTTTTGTAATTTCATGTGAATAAAAACATAAACATGTCTAAACAAAGAAAAGAAGCTGTCCTACTTCCACTATAACTCTGCACATATGGTAGAAATTTTAAGGTGAAACAGCTGTTTAATGGATGGATTTTTTTAAAATGAGTGTTAATGTGGTTTTTAGCCCAAATGCAATGGGTAGCAACAAAATATCAGACTACCACAAAATGCAGTTACAAATATACACTGACAATTTCCTTCTTACATATTAATGGCTCTTGAAATACTCATCAGATAGTTTTGCAAAACTCTGTTTTAAGTCTAATGATTTTTCTTAGTTTCTCCACAAGTAGTGCAAATACACTCCTTATTCTTAGGTCATCCCAAGATATGGCTGTTTTTTTGGGTATGATTTCTGCTTGTGTTCCTCACAGAAGTGATGCAGGGACACTGTAGTCGTGAGAATGGAAAGCAATGCCTGCTGGACTAACTTGGAAAAAGAAAATCTACATTATTCATGTACAGCTGTAACATTCTACAAATTAAAAATTTCACATCAGATTACCTGATGCAAAAATTATTGATTCCCTGCTATGGGGGAACTGAGAAGATCCCCTGAAACCTTAAACTGTACAAGCAGTGTAACAGATTTTTGTCCCCTCTCTACAGACTACAGGTATTCAGTTCTTGAAGCGTGTCTGCTCACAAATGTGATTGAATTTCCTGAAATAAAATAAAACCAATAAGTATTAAAATGTAACAGAGGTCCCAGAAGTCAGGCAACAAAAGCAAGTCAGCATCTTTGGCAGGATATTTTAAATGTTAATCAGTTTAAAGCAGAACATTTACACACTAAAATATCTGTGTTTCAGAACCTGTTTAGGTAACACTCTACTACCCATGTTACATGTAAGAGGATGTTCAACATATCTCATGCCCAACCTTTGTTAGTTTTATTATACACACAGAAAAACCTGTTCTTAAAAGTATTCCTCTGTACTTCTGCATTCATGAAACCCAGAAAAGAACTAAAACAGGAATCAGTGAATTAATGCCCTGCAAGGTATTAGTAATTTTTAGTAGAGAGCATTACACAAGTCACTAAGAACTAGAATTAACCAGGCTAATGACACACTTCAACATGAACATGTTCTCTCCATGGCTTAGAATCTTCTGGAAAGAAAAAAATTTTCTCAGCCTGTATTATGGAAGTTTTAAGGGAATGGCAAGCCTGTATTTAGGAATTAAACAGATAACATAGTTTTGTACAAGACACTTCTTCCCAAATCTCAGGAACATCTCACTGCTGATTTTTGATTTTCTCTTACTTGGGCTACGTGTCCCCTGACACCCAACTGAAACAGAAGTGAGGGTATTGAGCATGTATTATACCTGGGGAGGAGATGATACAAAGGAGACCACGAATTTTCCTCCTTTTGCTGAATTAGATCAAAGATTAGAAAAATACTGCTTATATAACCAAACTACTTAGCAAAACAATTTGGCTCAATTTAAAAAAAACTTAGCTAGATATTTAGGAGTAGTATGACGAGACTGTTTGCTTTTGGGGATTTTAGGAACTAAGAGCAACAGCCAGTGAAGTTCTAGGAACAGCTAATGTTTGAAAGAAAAAATAAATTAAAAAATAAAGAAGAATAAAAGGAAAAAAAAAAAACCCTGAGTCATTTCTATTCTAGATTAAATTACCCACCACAATATGAACAAAGATGAAGGGTGAGTACTTTGATATTTGATTAACTGTAACATTTCAAAACAAAATCTCCTCTGGGAACACAGGCAGTCCTGTAATGTGAAGTGACAGATAGCAGTGGTACTTCAAATTACATCTGCAACTTAAATCCAAAATTATTTAGAAAGTTATTTGGTAAAACCCTCTGAATTTGTAAGAGACTGCAGATGAATATTTCACAAGTCTGTCTTATGATCTGCTTGCCTGAGATGTACAGACTGGTTATTTTCAACCCACAGTACCTGAAATATTAAAGCAATTATGCTAAGCATGTATGTACATTGCAACATTAGAAAGATACTGTAGAATCTATTCTTTAAGGCAATTTCTAAATAGAGGGGCAAAGCTCCTCTATCTTAAATTGCACTGAGAATTTAGGGAATTATTCATAAAGCAAGAAGAATTTCTCAACCCTCCCTGGAACGAGTTAGCT
This sequence comes from Formicarius rufipectus, assembly GCA_013399695.1. Taxonomy (NCBI): domain Eukaryota; kingdom Metazoa; phylum Chordata; class Aves; order Passeriformes; family Formicariidae; genus Formicarius; species Formicarius rufipectus. The sequence continues at coordinate 1,346,869 of VXAU01000197.1, forward strand.
TCTAGGTAGAAAATTTTTGTTTCATTTTATGATATTTGTGTTACCATATATGCATCTTTTCACAAAAATAAAACTGCATTGGTCATCAGTGTCCTTGATTTTTTTTAATCAAGTAGCTTGATTTATTTTGGAAGGACATTTCTCAAAAATGACCAGATACCAGTACTCCAAGTCCCCTGGATTTATTAAAACCCTTGAGAAGTAGAGGGTTAATCTCTTTTCAGGCTTAGTATTTAATTTTCAACACATGCCATATTCCTTGGGTCAGAGATGTGAGACCTAGAAACTCCTCCAAAACCAGGAGCTGCATAGGAGCCTGGGGCTTGTGTTACATGTTCCAAGCTTCTCTTGCTCCTCTTGTTGCTAATTACTCCCACCAATTTATCCCTTTAATGTAAGTTGCACTTCACTAAAAGTGCCTCTTCTTCCCTCCAGTGGGTGGAAAAATAGACTCAAGAAGTGTCAGCAATGGGTTACACCAACTTATAAATGCTGGCAGTTCCCTTTTGACACACACAAAGGGCTCATTTCAAAGCTGTGTTAAAAACAAATATGACCAAAAAAAGTCCCCAAAACTCATCCAATTCTGCTTTATGTTGCAAGAGTGTTACTTGCAATTCCTTTACAATTAAGTGTTACTTTACAATTCCTGGCATTTTAGAGGTTGCTTTTTTTGGTTGTTGTTAGTGGGTTTTTTAAAGAAACACAAACCAAACTCACTTTCTGAATTCTGTAACTTACATGGCATGATGTGCTTTGACCTGAGTTCGACAGTTGCGCCCCCAGTAGCAATCAGGACGTGATGTGACAGTCACTAGAAGAAGCAAATGAAATGCAACATTTATTACAAAGGCCATTAAGGTGATCTTAAGCCACTGCTAATGGGGCTTACTCATCAGAGCAGGCTTTGAAGAGAAACAAGGCATGATTGGCAAGAAACAACTGTAAAACTATACTGGTTCACCTTTCTGGAAACAAAGCAAACACTCTGTGAAGGACAAAAAAACCTAATTTTGAATATTGGACCCATGCAGACATGATGAAAGCATTTGGTTCTCAGTGCTGTCAACTACAATTTTACCATTTTGACAGTTTAAGACACTGGGCATTTGTATAGATAAATTTCCATACAAAAGAAAAATTAATAATTTGGGCAGAGTTTGTTGCTTTCCCCCACGTTCACATACAACTCAGTTGTCCAGCAGGTCTCTACACTGGTAGAAATTAGGTAGACTGATTGTTCGTCATTATGCACAGCAGAAGCAGAGCTCTCAACAGCTGAAGACAGGGAAGCTGTTGCTAACAACAACTAGATGGACAAAAGTAATATCTGAAAGCAAACTGTTGGAATAGTTTCTGCTGCAAATGATTTAGGACTGAAGGAGGCACAGTTGGTTGCATGCTATTTTATACTAAAACTGTAAATGCAAGCAGATTTAGACTGGTTTTTGAAAGCATTCTTAGTTGAAAGCTGGTAAAATGTGAAATTGCTCAAGAGGTGCATAATTTTATATATTTAAATGGGAAAAATTACAGCAGCTGCTTCCTGTTGACTTAATTCTGGATTTTAGTAAATTCCTCTTTTTACTCTGCAGATATACTTATTGTACAGATGAGAAATCATACCAAAAGGTTCCACTAAGGAGTCTGACAATAACTATACACAAGCTGAGCAGTTGACAAGTAAAGCAGTCAGCATAAGATACCAGCCCTGCAAGGAGAGTTGCACTGGGCTACATGAAAGGCCCAAAAGAACACGGATACAAAGATAAACCTGATGTTAACTAACTTTAAATGACCTTCCCCTCCTTAGTATGCAAAACAATCCCCACCTGGCAATTCAGCAACAGGAATATTCTGCCTGTACTGGTAGGCAAGTTCTCGAAAGTTGCGAAGGCCACAACAATAGCAAAGCACTGTGTTTCCAGTAATTCTGTAATCTGGGGAGAAAACCAGGTTGTACAGAATGTCAGCGTGAGGCTTGAGAAATCAAGTTTAACTAAAGAGTCTGGACAGTACTTCTTATGTACACATAAGTCCAAACCTTGTGATAATGCTGCACTAGAGTTACATATAGGCAAGGAGGTGCACACATAGAAACTGAACATAACACATACCTGACAACATAAAAACTCCTCTTTGAAGAGCTAAGAGGCTTTCATTTAACATATTTTTCCATGTCAGACCCCTGGATGCCAGGTAATCCTGAAAAGAGCAATTTAGAAGTTTAATATAGAAAAATCTTCAACTTTAAAGAGTAACCAAGCCATTTATTCTCAAATATTTCCAAATCTAGATCTAACTAGGTTTTTAAAATGGGTTGATTGCTACTTACAAGTAAATATTAAATATATTGAACTTAATTATCGATACTTTCAGATCACCAATAAAACCTTCCAATATGTATCTTTTTTTGTTTTTCCAGAAGATCCCCACTTTTGCCAAAAGTTTGCACATAGATTCACGTCAGTCACACTCTCCTTTACCTCAAATCAAGATTTCACACAGTTTATGCAATTTAGGTAACCCTATTATGGCAGAAGTAAAATCTTTTCCATGCAACTTAGCGTGAAATTTTGTCTGGGACAAAAATGTTTAACAAGCCTTGCTTTCCTGACCTATTTGTACTCAATTATTTTTCTCTTTTAATAGTTTAGATGCTACACTTTAGAAACTGGCTTCCCTAAAAAGAGTTCAGTTCACACCTGAACTCTTACAGTGAAATTGGTCATTTAAACTCAAATTCAGAATTAGGTCTAGAATTTTGGAATTCTTGCTACCTGTCAGGTATATACATTGGAGAAACTAGACATCAGGATTCCAGGAGAGGGAGTGTTGTTAATTTGGGTGACACAGGAAGAGCTGATGCTAAATGGAATGCATCTGTAGAATATGACACAGTCTTACATAGACAGGGATCACAGAGACACTTCAAGATACTTCCAGTCTAGACACAGTAAACTAACTTTGCTCCAGATGATCGTTTAGGGCTCATTTAATCTGCCTTGTAGAATCAGGTTCTGCATGCGCCACAATGTAACTGTAACTGCTGGGCAGCACATCACCTTCATTTCACCAGTGAGTACATCTTATACCTTGTACATTTGTTATTATGACACACAATGATTTTTTTTAACATACCTTTAGGATATCTGACTCGTAGTGGTTGTTATTTAGGACTCCATCTAAACACTTATCACCAAGATTTATTTCTAATCAGAACAAGAAGAAAAGTTACTATTTCTTCCCCCAGCCCCATCACCCTCACATTTTCTGAAGGTTCTTCTGTTGCCTGAAATAATGTGCACAGGCTCATGTGAGCTCCAAGCACATGACTGCATTCAACATTTGCTAAAGCATGTGATATATAACTTCCAGTGGCAAAGATATTCATATTTTACAATTTCACCTTCGGTCCACAAACACTACTACTAAACTGCATAAATTACAGTGCTACTACAGCACACTCCATTAGCTTCAAACTGCAACCAAGCCATTTCAACTGTTCTAAATTATTTCTGAAAAAATGTCCAAAACCTTGAGATTCAGAAGTCTGCATGTTTAAGAGGGCAAGGTTCTTTTCTAATCAGTTAACATTAGATGTTCAGTGCTCCTGCATTGATTTGTATGATTCTCTTACTAGGCTGAAATACACCATAATATTTTCTATGGAGGAGTATTGTGCTCAAAAAGTGTAGTTTCCAAGCCCAATCTGGTATGAAGACACAAAGTTAAATCCTCTGAAAGTTAAGACATATATCACTTGAATTTTTTGTGTTTGTGATGTGAGGACACAGCTTTTCATTTTGCATTTCTGTGCTACAAATTAATCTGTATTTTTTAAATAACCTAGAATTCAAGATAGACATTATTGCAAAGTGAGCAGGCTTATAAGAAACAGATTACTCCACAATACCACAGAATGGTGCCAAACAGCCAAAACATGCCATCCGGGTGCAGCCCCAGTACAAGTGACAGAAGGGCTGCAGACAAACTGTACCTGTAAAATAACAACAAAAACCCCTCTAAGGACCTGCACACAACAAAGCTCAACAGTTACTGCTCTTATCAACCAATAACAACAGAGTCCCAATAAACGTAGTCTAAAAAAGGTACAACTTTCTCATTTCAAGTACATTCTATAGAGGAATAGAATTTTATAAAAGAAGATTCTTTTATGCTGTCTTTACCAGAGTTCAGATATAGAATGCTTATATAAATTTACTTTGAAGACTGATTTTTAAGTTTAATAAAAAGTACAGAAAGAGTTAGTTCTACAGCCAAGATTTAAAAAATAAAATAAAAAATGTACACACATTGCTGAGGAGCTACATGAGGATTCTGTTCACGCTCTGCTCTTCGGTCAGGCATTGGCTGAAAGCAGCAGGTGCATATTACATGACTTCCTTGAGCAGGACACACATATTCCTGGACAGCTAGATAAGTAAAAAAGGAAAAAAAAAGATAGACTGAACAATGGACACAACTGCAATCTGGAGTAGGAATCTTACTGAATGTTAACAACATAAAAACCTCAAAACTGTAGTCAAATGTCATGATATTTGCAAAGACAGATATGGTGTTACTCTCTCAGTACTATGAGAGTGAGCTTACTTAGTTTGTAACTTAGTACACTGTTATAACACAGCTCGTTGCTTAGTTCAGGGGAGTTGGAGCTAATCTTTCAGGGTCCCCTCCAATCCAAACCATTCTTTGATTTACTATCACACTCCTGGGATGATGTTCTGACACTGACCTGCAGGGAAGTCAGCAGATGTTGATGGTGCATCTCCCAGTGCCTGCATTCCTCCTGCCTCTGTCTCCTGGCCTGTGCCAGGCAGAGCTGGAACAGAGTGTCTTCGATACCCTGGGCATTGTCTGCATACTATATACGGTTGACTGAGAGAATAAAATAAAGTCATAGGAAATCACACCCAACAAATGCAAATATAACTTACATCCCTATGCTACACAAGGTTGGTCAGGCTCTCATAGTTTAAATTCAGAACTTCCTCATTCAGCAACAGATGGAAGTTTACGTAACTCAGTACCTCACAGATGTGGAGATTGCTGTAGTTGGGACAGATAAAACTTTTGGGTTTTTTGGTATTCCCCAAGTAGTTTTTTAAAAAAAGGGGGGGAAAAAAAAAAAAAGAAGCGCAGTGTGACAAAGTGAGATGAACAAAAGAGAGAGGAACAAAGCTGGAAGAATTATCTACATGAAGAATTCTTCTGTTCCCCTCTAGACACTGAGGAAAAAGTGTTTTCAGCTGGAAATAAAGAGGAGATATTTAGGTATTTGGGAACCCCTATCAGCTGCTTTGGTACCATACACCCAGTGAAAGCAGCATTCCAGACACAGAAGAAAGCACAGTCATTGCAGCTGCACTCACAGAGCCATGGACTGCTTTATCTCCTAACAACATCTTAGCCAGAAACCTGTTTTCTCTAAAGCAACAGCCAATTTGTGAGTGGAAAAGGTAATTTCACACATCTAACATGAAGCTTTTGCACAATTCAGGATAGAACTGTTGCTAACAAAGTTGCTGGACTTCTAAGGAGTTCTAATTTTAATTATTTTTCATTGACTGCTCAAGGTTCAGTAGGATGGCCAGTAGAACTGCCAAGATAATTACTGCTAAGAATGAACTTACCTGAAAACAAAAATAAGATTCATTCTGCCAACAATCATGGAAACATGAAAACCAGTAAGAACATTTGTGAGACTAGCTCAGTTTGTGGGTTTGTACATTCAAACTTAAGTACATCTAATCCAGAGCACAACTTAAAAGTAGACATACCTGATATCTGAAGATTCACTGTCTACATCTGACAATTCCAATAAATCTTCAGAACTTCCTTCCTCATCTGAAAATGATCTCCGCACCTTAGGCTGCAGCATGTCCTGGGTGATTTTGTTTCTAGCGTCCATGCTACGCACGTCGTCCTCGTTACGGCACTTATCTGGCGTGAGAACCAAATTCAACTTTCCAGAGAAAAGAACACCTCACATCCTTTGTTGGCACCCTACTTTATTAACACAGTTATCATTATTGTGTTTCCATTTCCATAAAACTTGGTGATGGGTAGCAGACTTTTAGAAGACCTTAGCTAAACTCCCCTCTCTGTTAATGAAGTGTAGTATCAGGCAACTTAAATTTTGTCTTCAAATGCCTACAATCAAAGTTAATTAAATCCATGTTCAAGTATGTTTTTCAGAAGTATCTGATATCCTTCTTATGATTAAGTAGCAAATTAAAATGAAGAATTCTTTGCATACTCAGTTATAGTTTTATATCACCTTCCACAAGTCATTACGTCATGTTAAATACCCTTGTTTTCTTTCCACCACGTCAGAGAAAACAGCAGAGTCATAAAACACACAGATATTGTATAGACAAGTGTGTGCATACATCAGTTACGCAGCTCATGTGTGAAAACCATCAGGTTCTGCTACACAAGGTATTCAACTTGCCTGGATGCTGAATCAGATAAGCTTCTACCAAGTTGTTCAATATGTGATTTTTACAAATACGTTCTACTGGACAGCGACAAGTTGGACATAGAGAAGATCTTTCCATCCATCCTGAGTAGCAGGCAGCACAAAAAGTATGCATACAAGGCTGCAAGCTGGAAAACAAACAAATGGAGTCCAAACAATTTTTTCACATATGTTCCTAACAATCAAAAAACCATGTAGCATTGATTTGACTGTATAGATGAGGTGGGGGAAAGAGGACTCAGAAGGGCTTGTGAAAATGTTAATTATCCTGACCTCCCCAAACAGTTGTCACTGAATTTCAGGCATTATTACCACATGATTACAGCTTTTGTCACTCTTACATACCTTACACAGTCATGCAGCAGTTCTTGGCAGATAATGCAAGTTAATGTTTCTTCCATCTTATCTGGCTTCACATTTGACATTTTTGCATCTTCAGAGCCAATTTTAATTATACATTCACTAGGAGCTGCTGGTGAAAGATTTGGACAAGTGTCATCATCTACAAAGACAGAAGATTCCATAGGATACAGGTTTTGAAACTTTTTTTAACATATTTTGAGTGTTAAAAAAAGAGCTGAAAAATACACACTGATTCAGTGTTCATTGGCAATGGTCCCACTAGGGGTTCTTGTTTTACACGTAACAGTTCCTATTACTGAAGACATTATTTTCACTGGACCAGAGACTAAGTCGGTATGAAGCAAGAAACAAAATGAAGGACTGATGACAGCTGCTCTAATTCAATTTGGAGGGGGTGGGGGTTAGGTTGCACAATACTGTAGTATACTAGCCTCCTTTTAGTTTCTTCTTTGCAGGTTCCAAACCTTCCTCCTCCCCTTCTCTTTGAGAATCCGATTCTCCTTCTTTTTTGTCAGTGACTTCTGAAGCAATTGCAGAAGTTTCAACATTCATATCCAGTTTTTCGGGTTTGCTGTGCAGTGCTCTTATACACAGATATTCTGAGATAGGGAAAGCAAGCACTGGAGTGGCAACTGGGGATTGTGATCCTATAAAATAACAACATAAACACAGAGAGAGCTGCACATAGATATGGGACATGCAAAACCAAAAGATACTCAAACTCTGATGAAGCACACAAATCAATCCAAACATCTGAACAGGAAAGCGGAGCAGAAATCAATGCCTGCAAAATTTACTAAATGCATTCTGAACCAATGTGACTAATTGGAAGACCTGGGGAGAAACAAGCTATTAGTTGTATAACCCTACTAAAAGTCCCTATTCATCTTTAAATTGTATTTATTCATGAGACTTACACTTGCTTTACTCATCCATTAGGATTTACTTTTGCCTGCTCTCAGAGAGAGAGTGAAAATGCACATATCCACCTGGTATTTCCACTAGAACTTTACAAAGCAAATGCTAAAGACCTGGATAAGAGTAAGAAATCAAGCTGTTAAAATTCAAAACTGGAGTTGATGAAATAACAATCTTTAAATACCTGACACAATTCTTACCAGATGTAGATGGATTATCCTGCTGAACAGATGCAGACTCAACAAGAGAGGTAGAAGAAGCATTAAAGAGGTTAGATGTAGAAGTAGATGGCTGTGGTTCCTCATAGCAAGACTGAGTAGCTGACGGTGATGAGGTAATTTGGGTCTCATCATTACTTCTTCCTGTACTTGAGGTATCTTTGGTCACATGGCATTGGTTTTCTACATTAACTTCTACAGTTGGAAGGAGGGAGAAAGGAAAGAAAAATATCTGTGTGACAGTCACCATATCATGGCTTCAAAATTCCAAGGAATCAAACTCTCTCAAAAGGGTTACATTAGTCACTGGAGCTTAGCTCCTCTTCATGGTCCTTGAATTACTTCCTTACCTACTGGTTCTTGAGTTGCATGATGTTTTGTGTTTAAGGATTCATAAAGATAAGCAACATCTGAAAGAGATAAAAAATGATTATCATAACCTTTATATAAAAATTTACTAACTTTAATCTCACATAAACAACTTCTATTCACAAGTGGTTGCTTCCCCAAAGCATCCGGCAACGGAAGAGGCAAAGGAAGGATCACCTCAAGAGTACCATGCTAATACTCTCATTTAGGAGGCAATCAGGAGCAGCACCATAAGATCTTTTCTTCTCAGGAAACCAGGCAGAGCAGTTTTTAACTTGTACCAGCCATGGAACCAGAGGCTTGATAATTCCTTAAACCTAAAATCTGCTCTGGGTCTGAATAAACGGTATTTTTACTGATACTTGAATCGGAAGTTCTTCGAAGAAGCTTATTATTTCTGAGCTTGCTTCTCAGCTCCTTCAATCAATATTATTTCATTTCTTCGTGAGACACGTGAACTCTCAAAAATACAGATTAGGTCATGCCATAAATTTCACCCAGAAACTAATTTAGAATCTACCAATAAAATTATTTTGGTAATATCCTTTTCTTCTCTGTCTCACTTCAACTTAATACTGTTCCAAAGATTCCCCTAACTTGCTATGCTTTCCATCTCCAACCACCTTCAAGCATGAAAGACTCTCTTAGTTTGTAACAACCCTTTTTCTAAACAAAAGTTAGAACATTGTCTCCTTCAGAACCACTCAGAATGGCCATATAGGCACATCACATCTAAATTCTTCTCTGTCTTTGAAGATTGAAAATGTGAAAAAGCAGAACTGGAGGCTTGGTAATTCAAATACTTGTTAACCCAAACTGAAATCACTGTTTTGGTTTATTACAAAGTACCTGGAAAATCACTAAAGTGAATTCATCTAAGTAGCATCGAGTGCCATAGTGCCAACTTAGAAAGGATTTGTGAGATAGACAAGCCATACATACAGAAAAATACAGCTTATCACTGCTTCATGTAACACATCAGACAGCATAAATCTGCCTGATCTGTCTCTATATAAATTAACAGCAACTTCATAAATTATTTTAGTAGTAAATAAGTATCTAGAAATTTTTTAATTAAGAGTCCTTACTTCTCTTACTGTATGAAAATTGTAAATACAGCATTGTGTTTTACGTTAACTATAATACTATAAATATATTTAATGCTACACACTTTCATCTCCCAGGACATTCAGCTATCTTCACCATAACAGGGGAGCTTATGACCATAAAAATCTCTCTTTTCTCCTTAAAGTTCTACTTCAGAGTTATCACATGCAGTAATGAGAATTAACATTTTAAAATGCCTCTTAGATCTGAATTCTTTTCCAGAAAGTGAGTGTTCTCTTCTAAAATTTAAATGTTACATACTTCACACTTAAAAGAATTGCACACTAATGGACAGAGCAGTTGGCAGGGGCACAACAATATATATGTAACAATAGATCTTGCCCATTCCCTCTCTCCCCTCCATTTATCAAAGTTGAACCTCACATGTTATTTCATAATAATGAGCAATTAAATTCCTGTAAATCCTTTCAGTCAGCACTGAATTTAATGATCCTGTAAAACTGAACAAAATGAATGAAAAGTATGAAAAGTCTGTTGCCTCAATAGTCATAAAGTCTCCAATCACTGATGAACATCTTTACGACAGATGAAAACACAGATCACTTACAAAATCATTTATTCATTTTGTTCCATTGCAAAAACCGAGCATTGACACCTAAATCTTGGCCCCACATTTACACCCAGTTAACACATAAAATAAAATTACTTCCTGCCCAACAATAGCTTGGCTTCTTTAAAAACCTTTGAGGAAGGGCCCCTATTGTTATTATTGTTTTTATTTTAAATATTTCCATTGCATCATCTTGAAAATAATTGCAGGCATGGATGGCACGATTCTTCTTTAAGACCACACTAATATTTTTCCAGGTTTCTTAATTCTACTTCCATTGTAGGACTTTCCCCATTTCGCCCGCCTCCATTTTGCCTCTTCTCTCTTTAAAACAAAAAAACCTAACATACATACACAAAAATCCCACCAACCAAACAAAAACAATGCACAAGACAAACAGCTTTTGCAACCTTTCCTTCTGGTGCCAAAAATTGGTTCACTGGGATATATAAAGTATCACTAACTACCCCAGCAATGACTTCTAAAAGAAGCACTGGACATGTGATCAGAATCTCATTAGTTACCATTCCATGCATTAGTTCTACCAAAACTACTTCGAGGCACATTTCAGTTTCAGACAGTTGCTCAGACTTGTCTCTGTAAAAATTGGCACATCCATGACCTCTTCTCTAGAGACTTGTTTTTAAACATTAGCTAATTATTTCTCTTAAAATTGAATAATTCTATTATAATTACACTGATATTACTTTTCTCTCATGACTCAAAAGAAAATGACTAAGCACACCATTTAAAAAATATAATTTACTTACTGTTCTCTGGCTCATTTTTTCTGTAAACAACATAGATCACATCTCCAGTCTGTAACGGGTATGTCTGCTTCTTAACCACTTTCAGTTTATTAATTACTGTTCCATTAGTACTGTAAAGATAATGAAAAGATAACAGCGTAAATGTTTTCACAATTACAAGGAAAATGGAAGGGAAAACACCATATTCTTTTAAGGAAGAAAAACTATTGGCTACTACCCAAAAACTAAGTGGATTAAAAGAAAAAAAGTCCAGAAACAAAAGAATTCTCCCAAAGACAGAAATGCAGATAGAACTTGAAAGCTCATTTGCAGCTACTGCTAAAGAGATGACAGCTGACAGGCAAAAGACCCCTGATATTTGGCAAACATCTCAAAATAATTAGATGATTGTTTCTGTACAATAGTCTCCACCCTTTAAGTTTAAAACCAGAAAGGACAGTACGAGGTCTATTAAAAAAGTTCTGGGCTGTGTTTTCCAATTAACACAATACACTCTGTGACAAAGGAACTTTTCCTGTACAGTCGGGGGTGCCATGTAGCATTATTTTCCCCCCCTATTCTGCTTCAAAGAGTGAAAAAACTAAAATTCTGAGGTTACTTGGACTGTTTGCAACAGAAAATTGAGAAGTTAGTAAAGTAGAAGCAAGTTTGCGTTGGAATGAATTATTTTGATATTGATAAAAAAACCCAAGACTTGTGGAAGAAATTAAACTGGGCAGGAGGAAAATGCACAGCATTCCTGATTAGTTTCTCTATCTCCTTTACTATGGGTGATGTTTTATAACCAAGATAAGTTATTCAAGTACTGAATAACTCCAGCTCACTTGCAATGGGCCTCTTTCAGGGCTGCAGCATTCGAGTTTCAGATTTCTGCCATTCACAATCTCAGCAATTAGTACCAAATATAAAAAAATACAAAAATATCTCCTTTTCCCTCTCAGCAGAGCTGCTGCAAGAAGTAACAGCAAACCTGTGCTGCCACCTCCTGGAGGCACCACCTGTGCCCAGGACACAACAGCCTGAACAGAGCAGTTCCTCTCTAGACAGGGATGGTTATTTGGAAAGAAGCACCTTCCCTTCTCATTACTTCTCTTTAAAAAAGCAAACCAGAAAAAATCTCTTGTGTCATTTAGCAGCATGAGCAGAGACAGAAAATGAGAACTTTGTATTGCTGAGATTCCAGACATAAAGTCAAAATCATCATGATAAAAAGTCAAAAGGAAAAGCAAGCCCTTTTGAATCACTACCACAAATTCTTGATCAAGGTATCAGTTCTTGCTCTTACTGGTGCAACTGCATTCATTATCTACTATCTTTCACTACCTATATAGTTATATCAACTAATCCAACATAAATAACACAATCACCAAAAAACCACAATAAACATCAAGAAATGCACAAAAATCTGTGGGTCACATTGGTATTTGCTCTATTAAAAAAACTTCAGACTTCTCCTACAAGCAAGAAAACTATTTTAAGCTTGTCTTTTTACCTCAGGCATACAGATGTTGACTAGCATGAAAGATATAAGGACGACCAAAGAACCATCAGAGCAGAGAAATCACTAGATGAATGCCAAAGTTAAGCAATTAAGAGTAAAAAAGAAGTCAGTCTGTTAGAAACTACACTTGTTTTTAACTTCATCTTGATGGTAGTGATAAAAGATTAAGTTGAAGTAAAAATTGTACCTCCTTCAATTGTCAGAGAAGTAGTAAAGCTTACACCAACCCCTGAAACATGTCAGAGGTCCTTTAATGAAAGTAGGAAACATCAAATTTGATCTCCTTTTCAGAAGGCACAACAAAGCACGCATCTCCCATGTGCCCTAAGTGTTCTAAACCTTCTTTTGTAAGAAAACAGCTAAACTCAAGTACCAAGACTTGTCTCTTACTGAGGTTTAGCTTCTACAGGCAATTGCTAGCCCAAATATTTCACTAAACATAGGGGAAACATGTAACAATGATGTATTTTAATGAAATCTCTCTGTCATGACTGTGAAGTTCCAAGACGGTTCTGAGGGACAATAACTCAAGTAGGTATTCTTGGAAAAAGAAAACAAAAAAACTTCAAAACATCACACATCTACTAACCACTCAGGCTTGGTCTCACAAAGGAAGCTGGTGAAACAGCTACACAAGGCCCTAATCATCAAATTGACTACAAAAAGCTAAATTTGTTCAGTTCTGCAGTCACACAGACTTCAATGAGAGCTGACTAATGAATTATTTGGCACACATGGACCCAAACAAAGTAGGAATAAATGGATATCACCCAACACAGAAAACCATAAGCTTCATATTGGCCTATCATTTCCAGTTTCAGGCTTTAGCATGAGGCTTTTAACAGATATGCTGACATTTCAGATTAATGTTGCGGGTATTTTTTAACCAGACACACTTGATAAACTGTGACACTCTAACATTTGTACATTCCTTTGATGCTTCAAATTAAAGTAAGGTTCCCATAAAATAAGTAGAATGTACAATGAGAATGCCAAATATGAAGGCCATTCTTTAGGACTTAATATTGAACTGACGCCAACTGGCTGTACAAATAGTACTATCAGATACAAATTGTCTGACTTGTGAAACAACGCCACAAAAGGTCCCAATGTAACTTTTTTAAAGAGTGGAAGGAAAAAAAACCTCAGGCCTTGACTCTCTTCCAGTGTGGCTGATGACTCTACAGTTTCATTAATGAACCATAAATTCCCTTGATTTCCCAATCCCAACTGCTGTGCAGAATGGATGTGAACACTCAGAATAGGCTTACTTTGAAGTAGGTGAATGATCTGTGTGTTGTAAGATACTTTGGTGTCCTTCGAAGAAAAACGCCAGTCTGTGACTTTTTAATGATTACCACCCTCCAGGAAAAATATGTGATTTATGTTACAGCTTCAGGGTTAATAGTTTTAATAGTTATCAGTTACTTAAATGTGTATTATTCTGAACACACTGTAAACTGAAATGAGTTTTGAATTTATTAAGGTACAGAAATCCTTCTGTACTGTAATTCTCCATTATTTCTTACATACAAATAATTTGACTGGTAGGGTGAGGAGAATTTAATAGCAGAAAGGACAGTGGCACCAACTGCAGATCAGCCTTCAGTTTACCAACAGAAAGGGAATATCAGACTTGAGTAAACAGTCTCCTGTTTTGAAACATCACTTACTACTTAGAATCTTTTAAAAAAATCCTAGAAGATAACAAGAGGAGGTCCTTTAAAAATTTACATTAGTTGCCTTCAAAATTTCTTCTTCAAAATGCAAAATCTTACAATTGCTTTTACTTGGGGCAAACTAGATGTTGCCTCCACTGTGTTAGGTCAGCTTGTATAATTTGTTTTCTTTCAAGCAGTTTAAAGCAACTAGTGCATGGTTTGGAAAGTAAAGCAGGAACATATCCAAAAAAAGGGCAAGTCTGGGAGTATTTTATTGCACTATTTGCTAACTCTTGGCTTTTGTTACTTCCAAACATCTATTTACTCAACAATTTTGAGTTCTCTACACATTTTCTTTCACCTGCAAATGGTAATTCTTTCCAAAGTAGATTCAAGAACTCACTATGCTAATAAGGAGATAGCAACCAGTGTTGGGTGTCTACATATATTTGATGATATTTTTTGGGTTAGCTGCAATACAAAGTCCACTCAGTTTGACTGTCCCACACTCACTGCCTCCTTCAATGCATTCCTCTTCACCAGAAAAATCTGAGCTTGACCACAGCAATGTTTCAAAACTATTTTCCACTTCAGAGAAGAAAAAGCTGACATGGCAGTATTTTTCTGGGACTCTGGGCATCTGTATTGCCAACTCAAACATTCAAAAATCATCTTCTTTCAGCCTGCTTGATCTTTTAGAACTCATCTGGTACTTGACACAAACACTGGAAGACCCAGAAAAGTCTTGTACAAGTAGTCATATCAATGTGTTTGGTTTCTCAATTCAGCAAACAGCAGCCAAACTCCACACTAACTCATGGGAAGCAGAACACATGCAGTGTCTCTACTCCTCCTTGCTAGATACACACAAGTGTAACCGGCACAAGCAGCCCCCTTGCAGACCTCCATGGGTGCAGCCTTTCTTCTATGCTGCCTTGTAACAAGCTTCACCTTTTCACAAATGCATCATACAGAAAATTAACTGTAATTTTGCTTTGTTAGTTTTCTGCTGGTTTCACTTTCTGCCTCAGGGAGTGTGCAGGGCGTGGGTGAAAAGAGGCAGGAATGTTTCTGTATCAGGCACAATTTTTTGAGCTTATTTTATCATAACACTGGTCTAAACTAATTCTACCAGAGGCAATTTCCCAAGCTTAAGTTTACAGCTGCACTCTTAGACTGTCATGATGGACAAACATGGCTTGAATTGTTGCTTGGAACACCCTGAAGTTAGGATTATACTGGACAATGACAATTACAAGCCTTTTCCTATACATCCCAGCTAGGCCTTATATTTTTCTCAAAAATTTAGCATTCTGTCCCACAGCTTCTGAGAGTATAATCCCTCCAGCAAGCTATCCAGGAACCTATCCTGAATGTTCTGGACCTACCTGTAGCTACAACCTTGAAGAAGAGAGGAAATACACTCTGAGTCTGTGGATGACACCAAAGCAGGGGCAGGGTTGGGCTGGGCTGCTCTCAGGGCATCAGGGGCACTTTGGCCAGAGGAATGGGCTGATGGAATGTCATGACATTGGACATAAACAAGCTCTAAGTCTTGCACCTGGGACAGAATAACCACCTGCAAAGCACAGGTTAGAGACTGCCCAGGAAGGGCTCCTGGTGGATCTTATGACTAAACACAAGCTCAAAAACCTTGGGCTTCTGCCTAGGCTTAAGTCAGCAGCCTGCCCTGGCAGCGGTGAAGGCCTACAGCACAGCTGGCTGTGTTAACAGGAGTGCAGTCTGAAACTCAAGCAAAGTGGTTATTACTCCCCTTTACTTGGACATCTAAATATTACATGTAGTTTTGGGTCACCTGGTACAAGGAAGGTCTTGATAGACTCAAGCAAGTCCATCAGAGAGCCAGGGATGTGGCCAGAGGGCTGGAGCACAGGACAAGGGGGCCAGGGGAACTGGGCTTGTGTTGCCTGGGAGGAGGAGGCTTGGGTGGCCAGGGAACCTGACAGCAGCTTTCCAGTACCTATGAGCAAGGTACCATGAAGATAGAAACAGGTTCTTTAGTGAGGTCACAAAGATCACAAACGGAAACAAGGAAGATTCAAATGGATGCAAGGAAAAAGGATTTAAAAAAAAAAAAAAATCACTGTAATGATAATTAAGGTCTAGAATCAGGCTACTGAGAGGCTACAGAATCTCTGTCCTTGGAGGTTTTCAAGACCTGACTAGGAAGCCTAAAACAAAAGCCTAAACAACCTAGTCCAAACCCAGTGGTAGACCATCTTTGAACTAAGTGTCCTCCTAAAGTCTCTTTCAACCAGAATAATTCTGCATGTTCTGTTTACCTTGAGGAAAAAAAAATCAGAGGCCACACACATACCTTGAAGTGAGTTTCCCACCCTGAAATAGATTGGTTAATATCAACATGGTTACTAATTGATGAAGAGACAGAAAAGGAGCAGAGGTAAAAAAATCTAGCTGAAAGAAAAATGACAACGAAAGCTTATGCACTCTGCCAGTGCACCCCAAAAATGTACCTGCCATTGAATAAGACAGTTCAAATGTTTTACAGAATACTTTTAGAGGGATTTTTGTCAAAAGTTCAGTAGGTATTTGATTCTAACCCTGATCTACCAGAACAACATATTTAATTGCCTTCTGGTCTGTTAGAGCAGGGATTCAGCATGATACCATTCAAAACCTCAAGTGTGAAACTTTCCTCTTTATATATGTACATCAATATATTTCAAAGTGTCTTCTTCGTCTTTGGGTAAGATGCCTTCCAGACATGAAAAATGGAGAGAGTTGGCAGAAAAGCATTGTTTCTTTCTTTACTGACTGCAATAACCAGAAAAAGAATGTGGTTTACAGAAGCATTTTAAAATGTCATGTAGTTCTTCAAATGTAATAAAGCAGAAGCTTTCGGCAATCTTAGACAAAAAAATGCTGTCAAAAATGAAGCAGATGAAAAGTTGAAGAGGGCTGTAATCTAGTCCTAAGAAATATCCCTTCATTCAAATTCCTATCTCAAATTTTATAAAGGAGACTAGAAGACAAACCAAAATCCTTTGGAAACCACCCACAACCCCTGCAGAGCTATTGGTACAGCCAGAACAGCTTTAGAACTCTACAGGAAATAACCTCACCAGTATAGCAAGTTCTCTGGCCTTCAGTATGGGAAGAAGAATGTAACTCACACCTATAATGAAAGTAGTTCCACTAAATTAGCTCAGCTTTGTAACAGCAGATCCAGTGATGTGTTTATACCTTTCCACATTAAGGGCTTTAGTTCTCATACCCCTAACATAACACAGAAATATTTAGCAAAGAAAATAATTATTCTGATTAAACAGAAGAAGCAAAACTGAAGTACCAATAGTAGAAATCTAGCAAACATATTTTATTATTAAACGAGATTGAACAGGCTCTAATCTCCACCTGACAAGCCCTTCACAACTGCTAGACTATTACAGCACTTATGCTATATAGGCTACAGATACTCTGAATTCCAGAACGATGGGTAACAAATACAAATTATTACTCCACTTCTATTTGATGCTTTGAGATCATCACTGCAGGTACTTTCTTCCCTGCACAAGTGCCTGAAATGAGGCAGACACACTCAGAGCTTTTAAGAATGCTGGCATCACTTTTTTCACAAGTCTAAAGGAATATGCCACAGAACTTCTATATTAACCACATTTTTCATCCAGCAGATTATGAAAGAGCCAAAAAGTCCACCCCAAACCTAAAGCTAAAAGCCTAGGGGGAAAAACGAAATGACAACAAAAAAGGATTTGTTATTGATGCCTCAAGCAGCAAACATGATTTTTCTTCACAGACTAAAAGGAAGATAAGATTAGAAGTTCACAGAAGAACCAACCTTGTATCTTCCAATGACACTTGACCAGATTCTTCATCCACTATGATTTTACAGTGATCTCCAGACACCAACTTGTTGCCAGGAAAAGATAAGTCACAACCTTAAAAAGAAAGCAGATTTTCCAGTGTGCTTAAAAATATACATTACTCAGTTAGATCAGCATTCTACATGGCTATAAATGCACCACAAATTGACTCACGTACATCTGCAACAGTTCAAAACTCCTACTGTCACACTGACAGCAACACAGTCTGCAGTGTGATACATAAATATAAATGACAAGATAAACCCACGTGCTGCTATAAACTTATTTCAACCTTTTGAAGGTATCTCGGTTCCTTCCCCTTCCCTGACCCTCCATCATAGCCCTTATAGATGGAAATCAAATGACAATAACTACGTTCTAGACGGGTACGGAAATAAATTCACAAATATTTGAAGTGTTCAATCCAAATCCTAGAAGCATACATCACAGAGAACTCAGTTATTTTTCCACATAATTCTGACACTGCTTCATTGGAATTAACTTCTGTTTTATTCTGGTATACTGGGGAGAGTAGTAGGAACCAACAGCTAATAAATAAAAAAGTATCACTTTCCTATCTGAAAGTCTTTTCCTTTTGTTTGTTTTCACAAAGGAAAATTTTCCTCATTGCCGTTGACAGCACTATTATGTTAATAAAGCTGAAGAGAATTACAAATCCAGGAATAAGACTGAGAGATGCACAGAAGTGTAATGGCAATGTTGATGTGATAGAAACCTTCCTACCTGTGACTCCAAATCCAGTCTTTTTACTTCACCTTAACATTGAATGTTCAAGGCAACACTTGATCCCCACTGATCTCTCTCACAAATGACTCAAAATACTTGCTTACACAAAAATTATAAGAAACAACCATGATTCCCTTTCATCTATTCACACTGTGGGTGCACAGATCTCAGCATCCCCAGACAACATATCCAGAAGGAAAGTAGCAGCCACAACACCTGCAGGAGACAGTTTATCACCAGTCTACTCACAATATTTAAGGAAGAAGCAACAACTACTGTTCCCACACAATTTGTGATGCGGGGAAGCCCAATGAAAGCAAGCAGACTAAATATGATTCAGGGCCATGCCACCAGTTCCATTCGACTCTACAGAGTTACTGCTCCATGGGAGCAGGAAGGACAAAATGCTCTAAACAAGCATTTCTAATGCTCCTGAAGATTTTACAATCAGTACTTCTAAAGCAAAGTTTGGTATTCTTGTAAGCACTCATTTTATTAATCCACTAGCAGTTATAAAAGCAAAGGAACATGCAAAAAGTAATCCTTTCTTCTGCAAGATCAGACTCAACAACACATCAATCTGAACAATTTAGCCACAGCTATATGATAAGTAATCTCAATATCTATCACCAAATGTAAATTGGCAAAACATTTTTCTTACAATACGCTATCTCAATCTCCAACAGGGGTATAGCATCAAAACAATTTACAGGATGTGACTGATCAGCCAAATAGCTTGAAGTGATGAACAGGAAAAAGAAAATTAGTCCTGTCAAGACTACAAAACTTCAAAACACTTCAATGATTGTTTCATACACATTAAGCATGAGATCTTTTAAATTAAAGGTAAAAGCCTTAGACTCTGGGAATAAAGCTTTCAAATCCACTCTCACAGGAACTTTCAGTACTTGTTGGCAGTCTTTATATGGCCAGAGGAATTAAGGGCTTTTATGTGGGTGTTTTCTTTTCTGTGAAGCAGAAGCATTTTGCATTGCAGTTCCAACTTATTTTAACCACAGAAACGAAATGAGAACATAAACAGGACTGATGCACAGAAACTTTTCGGGATCAACAACCATTTTTCCTTATTTGTACAAACTGTAACAGACAATCCAAAAGGCATATCCACTTTCAAACCCACGCCACAAGTCAGTGAAAAAGAAAAGGTCAGTGTAAAACAACTACTTGACCCAACCAAGGAGTAAATTAGGAATATGGGGTTGCCTGGCAAGCACCTCCAACAGCTGAAGGCACCAAACCCATCTAGTTTCAGTCCCCCTTCCTGTGTTTTAAGGGCCAGGAGGGGAGGGACCGCTGCTGTCCCCCAACACCTTTCTCCCCTGTCCCACCTTTCTTCCTGCCGATGGTCCACTCCCGTTTCAGCAGCAGGACGTGCGGCTCTGCCTCATCGGCACCCAGCCGGATGAGCTTCCCCCAGGGCTGCGGCTGGCTCTGCTCGCCTCCCCGCGACTGCTCCATTTGGATTCACATCTGACAAAAACGCACACAAAGCCAACCCAGACCGCACCGTCACACAGCGCCCAGGGGGCACACGGGGGACTCGCTGGGGGCCCGCAGCCCCCGCACCCCCAGGGCTCCCCCGTCCACTTCCTTTTGTGCGGCGCCGGGAATCCCTCCCCTCCTCCCTTCTCTTCCTCCCCCTCAGCCACCCGGCCCCCCGCAGCCAACCCACCGCCTTCCCTGCGCCCCCACCCTGGGGAGAGCGAGCTGGGCGAGCGAGCTGGGGCGGCCTCCGTCTCTCCGTCCGCCCGTCTGCCTGTCCGTGTCTCTGTCTGTTGTCTCTCTGTCGGTCTGTCCGTGCTCCGGCCGCTGCCGAGGGCGCCCCGGTGCCCACCTCCGCGCCGGGGCTCCTGTCAGCGCACCGCGCCCCCTCAGCTGCTGCGCCCGGCCCGGGCCGGCGCCTCCATTGGCCAGCGCGTTGCGGGGAAGGGGAGGGACTTCCGCCGCCCACCGCCCAGTGGAGCGGCGCGAGTTCCGGTGAAGCCGCGCCGCGCCGCAACCCGTAGGGCAACGCGAGGGTGCGGAGGGGCTGAGGCCGCGGCGGACATGTTGGGTGAGGGCGGGCCCGCAGAGCGAACAAGGTGCCCGCCGCCATCTTTGCTGTGGGCAGGTGGGTTCCGGCTGCCGGCTGAGGTCGTTTCAGTGGTCACGGACAGGGAAAAAGTGTAGTTTAACGCTTCGGTATTGAAGAGTTCTTAGTTTGCTAGTGGCGGTTAAATTAAAAAAAAAAAAAACAAACAAACAAAAATACAAACCAACAAACCCAAAAAACATACTTGCTCTTGCAGGGACGGCGTTTAGAAAGCAAGCTCGCTCTGAGGCGGGAGCAGGGCCCGCTGCTGAGGGCTCACACAGACGGGACACCCCCAGGTCTACTCGGGAGGCTCTTACAAACCAAAACCTGCCGCCACAGGGGACGAGAGCAGGTGCTGGAGCTTTCTGCACCTTAAGCATTGTCACTTACTCTCTTGCCCCATTAGCCACCTCATTTGAAGAGCCTCATCTTCGTTTATAGTAGGTGGAAAGTAGTTTTAAAAAGATGAGAAACAGCAAGAAAACCACCCAAACCAGCAAGCACACAAAACCAAGCCAGCAAGTGGAGGATTTATCAGATCATCAATGGTCTGTGTTCCTGGCCCCTCCACACTGATCCACCTCCAAGGGACCCCCTCACCATTCCCAGGCCCCAGCTTCGCCCTCCCAGCCTCTCCATCCTGCTGGGAACACCTCAGAGAGCTAAAACATCCAAAATCAAGCCACCCTGTTGCTGGCCACCATCCTAACCCTAAAAAAGAAAACAAAGGCACAACAAAACAAAAGCAGAGCTCTCCTGGATGTCCCTGCTGGTTGCTAGTTAGCTTCTTAACATGTACAGAGAGGGTGAACCCTTTTTTCCCCTTCACTTAAATGATTTCAAAGTCTAGATTAAACAAGAAGATGGAAGACATGAAAATAGAAACAAAACACTGATAACAAAACCATTTTCAATTCTTGGCATTGATACTCCTACTTGGTTCACAGGCTCGAGCACTCAGATTTTGCTTTCACCTTAACCTTTCCTGGAAGCCCTCTAGATCCCCTTGGCCACACGAGTCTCACAGTAACTCCAGCCTGTGCAAGAGAGCTGCACAAGGGACCACTGATAAAGCAAAATTATTCAAGCACAGCAGTGTTTGGACCTGCAGTTTTAACTGATACCTAACTCACAGTATTGCTTCACAGTTCTCAATTGCATGGGCCCCAGGTGAGGAAAAAACCTAAGCACACATGTAAGTAAAAATTGATGCATGTACTTAACAGCTTTGTGTTATTGACCTCAGTCTATAACTCTTCTCTTAGTAATAATACTGTGAAAAAATGGTCTGCATCCCTCCAAAAGGATTTGTCTGTGAAATACTCTGCTTGCTTTCAACTTTGTCCTCCCTGAGGAATTGTGCCTTTTATACATTCAGAGAGAAGCACATCAGTGGAAGTTACGCTCACTCAAAAGCATTGTCATAGTGCTTCATTTTTATTACTGCTCACAGTGACTAGTAATTGTTATCTCTGAGTGGCAGAGGAAAATACCAGCACATGGGAGATGCAACTAACAGCCCAACAACCAAATCTTTTGTGTAAACTGTAGCATTAGCTGAGGGAGGAAGCTGTTTTGTTATATTGTGGCATTGAGAAAACGTATTTTCCAAATATTCCTGCCAAGAGATCCCTCTGCAATCGTACCAAGGAATTACTGCACCTCGGTGATAGCACAGAGCAAGCAAACGATTGGTTCAGCTCCTGCAGCTCTCCCACAGTATCCATGTAAAAAGACAGCAAGTGAAACATACAGCTAGCTTAACGAGTCCTGTGTGGATAGGAGACTCAATTAAAATTAAATTATACAACAAATTAGGTTTTAAATGCTGCACTGCTTAGCCAGCCAGACAAATAATAATTAGAGATGCACTGATCTGCTGCTATGTGCAGTTGACTGCTGTAACTGCTCTCTGTGTGCTCTCACGACACTTCCCTCCTAGTGCAGGGTATTTTTATACCACATTCCAAGAAATTCATCCCTCTCCAGGCCCATTTAGTACTTGTCACCCTCCTGAGCTGGGCAAAATGGACAGGATCTCCCTCTACAGAACATCCTTCCCATCTGTTCCGTTAATGTTTCTTTAGCAATATACCTCCTCCTCTTCTTTGTTTCTAGAATCCAGGTCATTCTAGATGGAATTAGTTTTCAGACTCTGAGCTGTGTAGGTATACATAGATTCAGGAGAAAAAAACCCTATTAATTTTTTCCCCCTACTAGTAGTGATACACAAACTAGCAGTTTGAAAATACTCCATGGAGCATAGATGGACACAAGCCAGAAACTGTCACCTCTGATACTGATTCTAGCAAAAGAAATTTAGGAGTGCCTAATAAAGAACAACATTAAAATCAATTTGGTTGAAAAGGACCTGAATGCAGTTACCCAAATCCTACTGTAGATTTTCAAATGTATTTGTATTGTACTAATATATGGAGCTCTCTATCACCCTGTTACAGATAACATTCAGAAAGACTGATACTCTTTAATTTTCTCCTCCGTTTTTTTTCACCTCTGGAGAAAGTAATACTAAATTCATAATATCAGATCTGGCAAAAGCAACTTAGAAAACATGTTTCATGATTAAACCAATTATATGTTCTGCATGGAAAATAAAGTATTTAAATTCATTCTAAGCCAGCAAGGGTAGTGTTATCACACAGCCATCTTCAGCTGCGGTTGCTGACTGCTGACTGCTTGTCTGCAGGAAAGGAAAAACAACTTTGTAGTGCAAAAGAAAACATACCAAAGACAGCCTTTTACTCAAGCATTTTTCCAAATACTGATAGCCCAGTCCTGCAGATAATATATGTCCCTGCCATGCTGTAAATGAGAACACACTATTAACATGAAGGGTTTTCCAAGTCAGGCAGCCAGCCCTAGATTTCTTCCTTATTATGTGGTAGAGAAAGGAAAACATCCAGAGATGTCAAACGAGGAGAAAACAAGAAAAGGATCATTTATGTCCTTTTTTTTTTTTTTCCCCCCCCACTGCTGTTAATCGAGACATCCATTACCGACCACTGCCAGTGTTTGAGAAACTTTCAGACTCCCTGGAAGGTAGTGTGGCAGTTCTTGTGTTGTGACTCCTTACAAGACCACTGCAAAGCCTAGGAATTACCCATGAGTTACAAGGTTAAGCAGCAATGAGTCTAAGTGCCTCAAAAGGAAGGACTCCCTGGGAATTCAGAGGGCCTTCCAGGAAAACAAACAAAACTGACACACCAAAATCACGCACGTGGGAGCTAATGCAACGATGCAGTTCCCAGGGAGAAGTTCCTTTCAGCAAGGCCATGGCTGAGCTTTGTTGCTGGTGGAGGAGCAATGAGGAGGGACTGCTCTGTGCCCAGCCGGCAAACATAGATCCAAAATAATGCAATTATTGTTCACATTTCCCAGGTTAGCTTCACTGGATGCAGCACTGATAGACAACATTCCACTTTGCAAATGCATCCAGGTATTTCCCAAAGAGAGCTAATGATAATAATGTAAAAGCAACCTTGTTGACATTTCTTTTTAGAAATCACTAACATCCAACTATTTTCTTACATTCAAATGGAATTTTAAAGCAGTATAAATACATCTTTTGGCATTACTTACCTCCTTCCTTTCTCACAGCCTGGAGGGGGGAAAGCAGTTTAAATTTTTGCGTTTGGCACTTTTTAGTTTCCAAACATCAAACTCTGTAGGTAGCTTGCAAGCCCAGCAGATGGTCTTTTCTGTCTAATAAAGAGAGCAATTCCACTTGATTAGCAAAATTTAAGTATTTCTAATAGCCTTAGGTTTTCCAAGACACGGTCTTGGTTTATTTTGCAGATCCAGGCGTAGCCCTACAGTAAGGTCTTCCCCCATCTTACCTGGCAGCCTTACCCTTCCCAGCCATGAGCATGAGGGTCTGTACTGGTTCTGACATGTCTTGGACCGGATTCAAACAGACCTCTTCAATGGTTCTTGTCATTTATAAATGACACTCCAAGTTTTCTTTTTGATCATTGAATTCATGATGTTAGAGAAATCCTCCAGCACTCCCAGTCAGCCTTAGATTGACATTTCAGTCTGAGGAAGGAAAAAATTGCATATATTATCTCAGTATGAAAAACTGCCTACAGAAAAATTGCATTAATATTTCTGAAAAGATTCTATAGAAAATTGGGGAAATTTACAGTCTAGTTAAAAAATCAATTGCATCAAAAGGGATTTAAAAAATATTTCCTTGAGTGTTTTGAAACATGCTTCCTCCAGGGGGTGCCAAGTTAACACCACTGGAAAATAAAAATGTGTAAATTATCCATTCCAAGGACAGAAATGTCCATCCTGCACATTTCACTTTACCTTGTGAGTGATGCACCCCTCCAGTCTGAGACAAGGGCACCAGTCTCCACGGTGAAATTTCTCAGCTGTTCACTTGTGAAACTCTGTTGAAGTCAGAAACAGTGCTGACTGGTCCTACAATTAATGTCACACACGTTCTCTGCTGAGTTCAGAAAGGAGACATCCTTTGGAAAAGAGCTCTAAGAGTGGCTGTGTGGAGAGATACATCCATTTCAGTCTTTGAAAGAAGGAGACCTTGGAGAGGGAAGAAGTAACAAATGCAGTGACAGCTGTATGTAGCTTCAACCAGCTTAGGAGTAAGGGCAGAAGTCTGGACACAAGAACTAAAATGACAGAAAAGCTGAAGAAAACAGAGTCAGGAGTGTCACAAGGGTTTTTTTCTGTAGGTCTGCAGGGAATGTCAGCCCTGGTAGGATGTCTGTAAATGTCATTATGGCAGAGGAGAAGTTTCACTGGCTCAGAAAAGAGATCTACCACTTAAAACAGAAACTTTGCTTTCAACAAGTGACATTTTACTCTTAGGGAAATCTATCTAATCACTGTTTCCAGACATGGAGCAAGAGAAAAAAGAAAATTGTTAAGAAGTAATATAATAATATCTATACCTTTTCCACTTTTCACTGCTCATGTTTTTCTTTTATCTACACAGCAGCTAAAATAATCACATTCAAGCTACTCTGGATCCTTCAGAAATACTGCTGAAGAAGTGCCTGGTAATCTTCCACTTGACAGTATAATCTCCCCTGGATAATTATTTAAGTAGAAAACTTCTGTAAGATTCCAATAGTAAAAAACAAAATCTTTAGTATAAAGTTAATTTGTCCTCTCATTTCAAGATGCAAGTTTACTTTTCTTACTTTGAGATTAGCAACAACAGCCAGTACTAGCAGTGAAAACCAATATGATTAATCCATAATATCATGTAAGTGTGGACATTGTCAGAAAGGAAAGAGATCCTAAATTAATCCATTGTTAAAGTGATCTCAGATGCACAGCTGTCAGGTAACACTGTACTGAGACATGGAAGAGAAGCTCACTATTCAAAAAAACTCACCTCTCTAAATTCTCAGCTCTGTGTAACAGTGGAGCCCCACTGCAATCCATGACCAGCAACTTTGCATCACCTAAAAATATGAACACTTGTGTAGACTTTGAGTTGCTGTGGAGGCACAATGAATTAATGAACCAAAACCTTGAACAGTAGGAGTGATTTCTGTGACCCTGTAGGGAGCAATGGGCTCCAGAGGGAAGGCTTTCCTAGTTATCTTCCTGAGGAGAAGGTGCTGAAAATTTTCAGCATTTTGAGGAAAAGAAAGCACACTTTGATGGAGTTCAGGTGGAGCTCACCCATCCAGCTGCTCTGCCTTGCAAATCCTCCCTCAGCCAAACACCTGTCCAATGTGTCATGTGTTTGCTATGCAACAACCCCAGGAAATGCTGTCCCTGGTACATGTGGGACAAATCCCTTTTCAAGCTGAGTGTGTAGAAAGGGAAGGTAGAGACAGAAAAGTTAACTAAAGGAAATTGGAGTGATGGGCTGAGTACAGTTCTGCATCCCAAGCTGTTGAGGTAGGCCTTTAAATTACAGCTTGATAGGAGGTTAAGCAACATACAGTCAAGATAATGAGATTAATTTTTATTTAATATATTGCACAGTGTAATGATCTGTAAATTGACTTGTGTACTCACTGAACCAGAGACAAGAAGGTAAGAATTAGGTATCACCTGCCGTGCATACCTGAAAGTCTAGTCATTGTTTTTGTAAATGATAACATGCCCTAAATTGCATCACCTTCAGACTAGACACTGGGATTAATGGAACATTTTACTTTGTTTCTTGCTTTCTATTTTCTTGCTTGCCATTTTCTAGAGATGCATTGATATTTTTATTTTGCATTACCTTTGTAGATGAAGGCTTGCACAGTAACCTGGTTTATGCTGAATTGTCTTCTGAGGAAGGGAGGAGTCTGCCTTTTACATCCTGTGCAAAAACAAAAGATCCCACAACACCTTGTCTGGACTATTATTGGCAGAGAGTCAGATCCATCAATCCTGGAGGATGGGGCAACATTTTTTATTTTTTATTTGATTTGTTAAAAATCCCTGCTGTGGATATTAAGTGGAAATCGGCCATAATTCAGGAACAGTATTTCTGATGGACAGTGAAATGGAAGGTTTTATATTAAAGCCTTAGGAGGCCAGAAAGAAAATTGAAAATCTGGAAGTATTGGCTGATGGGCACTATACTTCCATTATAAAGAACACCAAGCTCTATAAACTTCTTGGCGGGAGGGAAAATGGCATAATCAAAGCAGTGACCTTGAGATCAGTGTCAGGCTAGAGAAGGGCAGGCTTGCCACAGAGGCCATGTAAAGGAGAGAAAGAAAAAATGCAGGTCAAGGTGTCATCTTCAGCTTGGATCTCATGCTGGGCACTCCTGGTCAAAAACTGTCCACATTTGTAGTTTCTTTCTGTAAACCAAAACAAATACATAATGTTTTCTCTCCGTCCTTGCAACTGGAACTCTTAACTACATTCTCTTCACTTTGCATCTTTGCTCCTATGTTATTCTCTCCTCCATTTTTGTCATTTGATGTTTTGTCCCATTCCTTTTCCTAGCCAGTGCCTTGCTCTGACCAGATCACATTCTATTTATGTCCCTCCTTTGATTCACCATTCTCTAGTGCAGCAAGGAAAAAGCTATTTGATTAATTTCCAAGACCTTCTTTGACTCATGTCTATTCTAGCCTATCATTTTAATTAACTTTTAGAAGTCAAAGCTCATCTCTTACTAGTCATATTGCCAGTCTGTATCACCTCGTTGTTACATTTTCCCTCTTTTCCTTCTAAGCCTGATCTCAGTCTAAAGAAATCATGTAGTAGACCCTTATTTGGGTTAGGCTTAGAGAAGCCAAGAGGTACATCATTTGCTGGTTAACCCTGGTGGCAACTGGCTGTGATTTATGGGGGTGTTGGAACACCCACAGCTCAGCATCCAAGGCACTGAGAGCATGGGACAATATGGGTGTCAGCTCACTATTACCCTGTGCTTTTTCATATGTGAACACTGGTTACTTACCCTGCATTCAGGTTTGGCAGACTGTAAAGTACTTAAAGTCGTAATATCCCCCCAAAATTGGTCTTGATGTTTCTCATTTTATGGCATTCTCATCTTTTATAACAGTGTATACATGGAGAAGTAATGGTTCAAGAGCTCACCTAAATCATTGGTTTCCATTTTATGGTCTGTAGAGCCTGGCAAGCCCATGAAAATCTTCTAAAGAGTCTGCAAGAAGTGACTGAGAAGAAGAAAATTCATATGTGTCAGAGAGCAATCTACATATGTGAAATTCCTAAAGGAGTCTGCACTACTGCTGGAAATTTTTTTAGGGGTCCACAAATCAAAAAAGGTTGAAAAACCACTGACCTAAATCTTCCCTGCAACAGCAAATAGCCTAGAACTGCAGCAATATGAGAACTTGGCACTAAGAAACAGCATGACAGCTAAGCTGCACTAAACCTCTGCAACTTCTTACAGATATAAATGGAAGCAAGTAAGAGAGACACATACGTCTTTTGGTTTTGTAAGTATTTGTTCAGGGATTAGTGTTAAAACATACATAGAGAATAGAAAGGGCAGCCCACCTCAATGCTAACTAAGTAATCTTAACTATAGAATCCTGTATGCAACAAATCTGGAGATAGATGTGTTCTTTACACAGATAGGTTATTTCAAAGGCTGAACTTTCACTAATTAAGAAAACCCAAGGACACTCCCTATTAGGGCATCATGTAGTTATTTCAGTAGATTCTCTTGAAATAAGCTTGTTTCTGTGCTAATTTTTCTTCTGGCAGAGTCAATTCATTCTTGGCCTTTACAAGCTGGTCTTTTACATTTGATTCAGAATTGGATTTGGGTCTCTGGAGATATCTGATGTCAGCCTTCCTAATGTAGTGTCAACAGGAAGACACAAAACGATAAAAAGTCAGTTTCACTTAGGGATTCCTTTTTCCAGGGTCTAATCTGGATTTTTCACTCTCTTTCACTTTTGCACTCTGGATCACTGCATCTTCTTGTCGTGAGTCACATTAAGCAAGAGGGCAAGAGTGTGCTTAGCCAACCTCCTTGGTTTATAGGCAGGGTCACTAACACAGCTGGAACACATACTTATGCTTCATGATATCACCTCATAAAACGATCACATAGCAGACAAATTTTAAGTGCATATTTGAAAAGCAGAAACTCTGGGGTCAGGGTGGTGCAGACTGGAGGAAGGGTAAATGTAGGCTACAATGAGAAATAATGAGACTCACTTTGCTGGAGGAAATGGTCAAACATTAGCATTTCAATAGGAGAGGTCAAACCATTTCATCCAATACAGGATGTCATTCCCTGCAGACCAAGTTAATACAACCCGTAACATCTGTACTCTGTACCACACTTTTTGAATATGACATCCAAACTGTGGGTTACTCCCCACAAAGACTTCTATTATCCCTCCTGCCCCCCTCCCTGGCGCAGTGTGCAGTCTGTGCTCATCTGGATTGTATGAACTAACCTACTAAAAATGGGATGCAAAGGAAAAGAGCAAGAATACAGAATATCTCAAAGGTATTAAGGAGAACTGTGTAGGCACACAGCTTGGGACTTCCATAACACACACAGAGAAAGGCTGAATTATGGTTCCTTGGACAACTTTAGTTCTGGACTTCCCTCACACATACATGACTTTGCAACAACAATGGTTGTGTCATTCCTTAGGGCAATAATATACATTATTTATAGACTACAAGTTCATCACATTCTCAACTAAAACAAGCACCAACAAAGTATTTTCTGCTGTTGCCTGTGATAGGTTTTATGCTTCTATTCTCTTGCAGAGGATGACTGGAAAACAAAGTGCTTATCTCTGCTTCTGAAGTGACACAGCCTGTGTGTAGAGCTAGCTTAGACAGGACACAGCACTTATGCAAATAACATGGCAGCAAGTAAATGCATGGTACACCAAATGGGATAAATTAATAATTAAAATCACGTGTGACTCATAAAATGAAAATATCCTATCCAGGCAGATTCATATGGTCTTTTACTGGAAGTGTGAAAAGATTGTGACAAAAAAGCCAATCAACCAACCAACCAACCAACCAACCAACCAAAAAAACCAGAAAAACCCAAACCAAACCACACAAAACACAAAAACCAACCAAAAAACCAAAACAACCCAAAACCCAGCCAAATCTCATTCCCCCTGCATTTCCTGATCGGCAGCACTTTCATGGTCCAAACACCTACACTGAAACTTTTCCTGCCATTGCCACCACTGCAGAGCAGAAAATGAAGTTGCTTTGTGCAGTGTCTTGTTTAGCATTTCACAAAGGCAGTAGAGAAGGTATTTTGCTCCATGTCTCATACATGGCAATTGGGTCACGATTTTATGCCACAGGCAGAACATCACCATTGTGCCCTATTGCCTATCTTCTTAAAAAGATAAAGAAAATCCACATGTTCAGATGAGCTGTACTGCCGTTCAGTTTTGCAGATTTGTGACTTTTCCTTGATGCCATTTTCTCCTTTGTTTACACCTATGTCTTATTTAACACCTTCTATTTCACTGTTTTCTCAGGAGTGGCTGCCCAACAGCACATCCTCCCTTCAGCTTAGCAGTGTACACCAGCCAAGGGCATGTTAAACATTTGATTGGATTCAGCTGGATCTTTCTGCATTGTGGGAAGAGCAGACAAGCATTTGAATAGAGTTTCTGGGTGTTGGTCTGGATATCCAGATGAATCGCTTGCCAGAAAGAAAAAAGCAGCATCACATGTTTCGTAGTGCTTTTCTTTAATGACATTTCCTTCCTTCCATTAAGCAAATGTCCAAGGGAGATAAATGAATTGCTTTGTGTATCTAGAGGACCGTTGAATCCTTGATCTAGGCTAAGTGTGCAAGAATGAGAAAATCGACAGGGAACTGAATGGAGGAAGGAGATTTAAACACACAAACTCTCAGACTGAAAAAAAATAATAAAGAGCTAGAAAATGGAGGTATGGCACAAGAAAATAACTGAGACATAAGGATGCTCCAAAATAACACAGCTGTTGGAGGAGCATAAAACCAACACAAAAGAACCTCATGCAGTAAAGGGAGAGTTGGTGTTCAGCAGTGCTCAGAAATTTTAATACTGATATGTAAAATTAAACCATGACAGCAGAACAGGCTTATCTGCAAGCGTCATGTTACTTCCCCTGGGATCACTACCTTCCCAGTGGTGCTTCTGTCATCTTCTCCTCCCCCCTCCAAATCTCACTTGACCTGAATTCTCATGATTTGACTCCATAATCCTCTGGTTTCCACTGTATGCACACAAAAGATTATTGTACAAAAGCGAATTCCCAGGGCCTTGGGCTTTGCTTTCCATTTAGTTAAAGAATTATCCTACAGTAGTTTAGGTGCTGGGAAACTTGTCTGGTAGATTATTGCCTACAGGGCAAATGCTGAGGAGGCTGCTAACGAGAGAACAGATGTTCAGTGGCTTATGAGCCTTGCTGAATATAAATATCTTCAGCACACTGCCTGTCAATAAGCCTCTGCCTAAGAATCACTAACCTAATGGACAAAATTCACCCTATGTAAATGCATGGGTTTAGGCAGAATTACACTGAAGAAGAAGCTGTTCCTTTATATGCACCAGAGAGCCAGAGTTTAAAAGCCTGTATAGAAATTGAGACTAAATGTCATGAAAAGTTAATATTTTTCAACAAACCTTGCCTCTTTCCAAGAGAAAACGCAGCTCTTGGATCTGTTATGACACAGCAGGCCTAAATAAACAGATTTCACTGAAACATTGATACTAGGGGTGAAAGATCATAGTGACAGGATCTATAAAAATTTGCTTGTCTCCATAAAAGGATGTTCTGCTTACAGGGCTTCAGAGGGTGATGTCTTTCCTGGCAGAAGCACTTTGGGAGGGGTTGGTACCTTTCCACACCCCTCTGCATCCCTCTCTGTAATATCATAAGACCTTAGACAGTGTCCTAGGCAAAACATGGAAAGAATTTAAGTCTCCTCTTGCTGTCCTCTGAACACATGCAAACTTCCAGCTACCAAAGCAGTATGATTGCTCCCTATTGCCTGATGAGTGACCTTCAGAGCACACACCCTTCAGTGAGGGCTGAGCCGATGATCTCAATCTGTTGGTGCTTCTGACTGGCTTTTGCTTTATGAGGTTTCTTGACAGAAGACCAAGATACAAGGAAGGCACCTGCCTTCAAGCTTTACCCCTTCCACCCACTCTTTCTGGGGCAAGGGCAGACTGACCTTGCTCTGTACCTCATCTTTGCCATGGCAAAGCTCAGTTGTACCTACACTGCTAGAAAGTCATGAGCTCTTGCTGGTCACAGATTGCCTGCTTGACTGTTGAAGGTCAGTAACTGCACTCTGTCATCAAGTTGGTTGGTACAATTTCCAGGATTCATTAATGAATCCTTCCAGCTGAGTGTACCAGATCTCTGTGTCTTTGCCAAGTGGTGCTCAAAGTTCCCAGTTACAGCATGATGAGGGGAAACAAGTAAGCAGGGCTTCTCTTCTATCACTGAGTCCATGAAACCATCAAGGGGCTGTTTTTAAGTGGGAACCTTCTGTTACAAGGGCATAATCACAGTCTGAAAAATAAACTCCACCATGTACAACATTTAACTGAAAAGACTGACTGGTAAGCTGAAATAGGTGACCTGGATCACCTACTGAACTGTTCTATGATGTGGAGCAAATCACTGTGATTGTGGTCACTCCTCTGTTCTGTTCCAATCAAACTGTCAGCTTTGCACAGACAAGACTTGAGTTTTATTAAATATGTATACTTTATTGAGCACAGCACAACCCTTGTCTCTCCTGAGGCTTCTAGGTGTTCTTGTAGTACACATAATAACACCTAACAGTTCAATCTCTTATGGTGGGAAGTCACATGAAAGATCTTTAATATGTGCCTTTGTGTATATAAAAGTGGTTGGCATGAAAAGATACCACAGAAAATACTGTAATTACAGTCTATTCATTTGGAGGTAGACATTTACTGTTGCAGTGTGATTACCTCTGGATGGAGAGCAGCAGCTGTTCCAGACCGCACAGGAGCGGCAGCTGCCAGGACAGACACCCAGCATGTGCACCAGGATCCTGGGCAGGACCCAACCTGCCCAACCTCACTCCTTCCCCTTGCCCTCTCCCTTTGGGCAAACCTCAGCTGGCAGAGCTGAACTATCCCAGCTGGATCCTGGCCAGGACAATAGGGTGAACACCCTGATTCTCACCAGAACTGTCACCATTTATCAACGCCTGACCAAAGTCCTCCGCAGCACCTGATGCTCCTGCAGACATTAAACCTGCACCCACCCAGCTGTGCTTGGCACCTGGGGCAGAGCAAGGCCACAGCAGACAGGTTGAAGGTGTGTGTGTAGGAGCTCCATCAACATAGAGACCTCCATGGATATACAGAAATATTAGGTACTTCAGTCACTGCAGAACCTTACTTCTCTTGCCCCGTTGTTAGGATGAGATCGTTAGTAGCCGTAATGCTTTGCCCTTAAGCAAAGCTATACGCATGTTTCTTAAGCCCTTTTGGTAATGGTGGGACAAAGCGGGATCTACGGCAGGGCTGCATGTGACTTACTGGGTTTTGGCAGAACAGCGTAAGATTGACTTCCCCGCCTTGAGCTTCCTCAGTGAAAGGAGTTACTGGTTCCAGAGCGAGCGGCCCGGGGCCAACTGGGCGCAGTGACCGGGCAGGCGCTGGAGCTGGAGCGGGAGCACGAGCAGGAGCAGGACCAGGGCTGCCACGGCAGGGAGGCGATGCCTCCCGGCTGTCCTTGTGCTTCAAAAGCGCTAGATGGCAATGTGGGTCTTCAGCAGCCATGGGAAGGCAGCCTTGGGGGAGCCCGGGGGGTGGGTACCCCTGGGCACCCCTGAGCATCCCTGCACGCCCCTCTGCATCCCTCCGCAAGACCTCAGGCAGTCTCCTAGGCAAAAAGGTGAAAAAAAAAAAAATTGCTCCTCGGTGGCTGTCATTGTCCTGTGCCTCCAACTGTCTCCCTTCCCAAATTGGATGTTATCCGTGTTTGGAAAGAAAAGCTGCATCTGGCAGCAGGGCTGGGGTGGCAACACGTGGTCCTGTGGATGGGTGCATTATATCGCTGCCCCGTTTAACCTGTTATTGCTGGGACCCACAGTATCCATGGGATACAAAACTGGGGCAGGAAACCTCATCTGCAGGCAGCGCATATGCCAGCATTGCATTTGTGCCCAAGCTGTTGTCAGACCACAC
Organism: Formicarius rufipectus; assembly: GCA_013399695.1. NCBI lineage: Eukaryota > Metazoa > Chordata > Aves > Passeriformes > Formicariidae > Formicarius > Formicarius rufipectus. The sequence continues at coordinate 1,381,203 of VXAU01000197.1, forward strand.
ACACAGCAGCCCTGCAGGCAGTGCTGGTAGGGGCCCACCAGCCTGGGCACTGCCATCACTAGCTGCCTTCTGCAGTCCTTCTGCCCAGAAAAAGTGAACATTTCTTTTTTAGAGTACAGCATAATATTTCTGAGAGTTTGTTTCTGTGCATTTTATTAATTACCCTCAATACAGTGAATTTTTCCTTAAGAAGGGAGCATTTTTCTTAATAAAAAGTCACAGCCAGCCTTTTCTGTTGTTGCCTTTGGATGGAGTTTTATCTATAAATCATGGGCAGGTTTTTAAGAGGAACTTTTTAGATGAATGACACACTTAATTTTGCAACACAGATGATCTGCCAGTGGTTTTCTAGTTCGAATCAGCATTTCACAGCAAGAGCAACAGTGAGTGGTGGTGAACACTGGGCTGGAAGTCCATGCAGACAAACTACCCAGCCTGATTTGTGCTGCCTGTTGCACTGGGGACTCACCATTAACTCTGTTGTCATTCCTTGTCTGCTTTAACATGATTGCTTTCAAGATTTCTCTCTCCAGGAAAACATCTGTGTTTTGGATTAGTTTTCCCTAGATAGATTTACTTACCGTTTTTCCACATTAAATCTCCCTATTTTGTTGCTTTCTAGTCCATCTAGATTCTTTTTCTGTTTTTATTCCTCCAGGTGCACTCAAAAAACTCCCCATTTAGTGGAGTCAGCAGAGTGCTCTGGTATCCCAATTTACTCTTTGTATTCGACTATGAATGAATCACACATTCCTGGATGTCCTTCTGTAACACAGCATATTCACTTCCTGTAGTCCTTTGTTTACAGTTCATGCTTTTGTCAGCTGCATGATTGTGCCAATACCCAAAAGGACTTAAATTACTGTTTCCACCAGACACAGGTGAAAAAGCTATAAAACCCAGAATATCTCCCCTGATTGTTCTGCTTATCAGCCATAGTTACATTATCTCCTGAACATGACAAGACTTTGCTCTTAGTATCTGTTTTACTTTATAAAATATAAGCTTACAGTAACTTCCAGATTATTGATTCCTTTTTGAAAATTGTTTGGATATTTAATTTTCACCCTATTTTCTGAGAGTATAATATCAATTGTCAGTTACTTACTTGCAACTAGCAGAAAATATTTCTTCTTTTAATTCATGGGTATAACACTATAAATAGGCCCATAAGAGAAATAAAATTTTTTGAATGGCAGCAATCATATCTCACAGCAAAATAAAATGAGCCGGTAAGTGAATTTAAAGAGTGTACTTTTCTGCTCTCTGTTTTATCCATGTATTGAATTCAGGGTGAAAACATATGTAGACTGTGTCCCCAAAACACACATCCCCTTGTCAGCATTCTTGTATTTCATCCAGATATGCTTTTCTTTTTTGACCCTCATGCACTGAGGTCAAATACTACACAACCTGTCTTGAAAAAATAGCAGAGCTGGAGGCTGTAGCAACGACTGAGGCTGTAACAGCCCTAAAAATCCCCTTCTTTAAACATATGAGAAAGCTCACACTGAAGGACATGCAGATGGCAGAGCTGTTCCGAGTGCTTCACCAGTGCAATTCCAGTGACTGCTGGAAATAGACTGTGTTTCTGGTCTGTACAGCTTCCCCTGGTAGAGAGGGGAGGAGAGGAAGGAGCTCAGTGCTAACTTGCTGTGCTCCCTGCTGGTGAAGCAATGAGCAAAACACAGCTCTCTCACATTGTTTTCTACTTTGTGTCCCAGCATTCCTTTCAGTAAGAGCTGCTTCCATTTCCCTCTGCTCTTTTCCTAATACAGAGCCAGATCCTACATCTTATGCTCACTCTTATTCCTGGTAGGTTAGCAATTTGAGCACTGCAGTATGATTTACTCCAAGGTCTTGTTCTTTCAAGGCATTTCATTGCTCTTTTCTTTTGAATGCTCTTGAGAACCAGAATACAGGGACTATATCCTTCTGATGCATCACAGTAAGAGGATTTTTACCTCTACAACCGGCCTACTGACTTATCAGGTCCTCACAACAACCACAACAAAGACTATACAATTTTCAGTACTTGTCCCTAAACTCAAGCACCCCATTGCTTCACTGTCACTGTGACATGACTCATTCCCCCATCACTCCAGCAGGGCTTCTTAAATGCCCCTAAGATTCATTTGCTCATTATTATTGTAAAGCTAACCATGGGATCAAGCAGCTCAGTTCCCAGTGTGCTTTTTAGATGATATGACCAAGACACTGGTCACACACTGCCTTCTACTGCCTATCACAGACTGTGAATGCACCCTTCGTGCAGGGGAGGATGGCAACGTATACCTGAAGACCTTGCTTATTAGCCTGACATAGATCTTCGAGGCCGTTGTGCTTTGCCTTATGTCCATTCTCTAGAGCCTCCCATCCTTGCCCCCTGTATCTTCACTGAGGATGATAGCGAAGTGTGGGCACAGCAGGAGTTGAAGATTCGCTGTGATCATTCTCAACAGCAATTAGCAAATGCCTGTGCGCACCTGAAGCCTCCCTGGCGTGACAGAGTGCAGCACATGTTCTTCAAATCCCATCCCTGCTCCAGGCTGTGCAAAGTCCTGTAGGATCAGAACTCCCAGCTTAGCATTGCTGACAGGCAGACAAAGGCAGAGACAGACAGCCCTCCTCCCTCACCGTCATTCAGCTGTCCCTCCTCCTCCTCCCACCTGTGAGGCTTTTGCTGTTAGAGCTTAGTGCATTCAGCTGTCTTCCACCTCCATCATTGCTTTGATAACTGATAGCAGGGAAGGTATTACTTAAAGAATCTGTGTGACTGTTAACAAAATAAACAGGAGATGAAAGATAAGGCAGTCTCCTTGGTGCGTAATTACCTTAAATGAAGGTCTGTTTGCTAATACTATTGTTTTGATGTGCTAAATAGCTTGGGCTTAACGCCCCAGCAGATACTAAAACTAATTCCCGATGATGTCATTCCAAGATTACAAAGACTGGGGAGGCAGGAGGTAAGGGAGGAGTATCCACAAGGCAGTGATGTGTAAGGAGTGCTCCCAAATCACCCGATGTGGCAGGCGGGAGGCTCGTCTTCACAGGCAACTCTGCTGTCAGCACAGCAAAACCTCACCAAGTGATGCCTTCAGGCAGGTGGCTCTCTCAAAGTCACCTACTCCCTTCCTGCCAGCCTGCTCTTGAGGAGATGCTGGCAGGTGTGTGGCAAGGAGAACCCTTTGCATTCACTCTGCGATGCTCTGCAAGGCAACAGTTGCTCCCAAGTTCTTCCTGTAAGGGGGACACTCTCCCTTCGCTCTGAACTGGGCTGGGAGAAGCTGCAGCTGGTCTGTTGGCAGCTGGGTTACCTGCACATATACATAATCTGAGCTGCATGCAATCACAAGGTTCCTCTCTTTTATTTAACTGCCTGCCTGGAAGCATCCTCTGAGCTAATTGTGCCTGCAGTTGTGTCACTTGGCTTGTCCTGCGTGCTGAGTGGCATTGCATGAGCAGAGTGCTCTGTGCACATGCCTGCACAACTGAGCTAATAGACACGACAGTGGGCATCAGGTTTTTTAAGTCTAAGAAGTTTCCTGGGGTGTTACTAATCCCCTAGAGGTGCCATTAGCTTATGATAACCACACCTTTGAAATTGTTTTATTGCTTTAATAATGTGGTGATGATGGAAAATGGGGAAACATGCCACATTTATTATTTATGCTGGTAAAAGATGAAAGTTAGCAATTAGAAGCTTTAAACCACAGGTTCAGCAGAACTACATGACTTACATTCATTCATTTTTGGACTGTGCACCCCAGCACTGGAATGCCCTTAATGTCCAGGTTTGTTATGTTAAGCTGCCTTCAGAAACCATGGCAAAGTGGCAGGGCCAGCACAATTAACGTTGTAAGATGGATGCACATCTTACTGCAGGGGTGGGTGGAGATTTCCTGGTGGGGAGCTGTTGGAAGTAGAACAGTGCTTTATGATATCTGAACTAATCTTGTGCTATGATAATTCTGTCTTGCTTAAGTGCTTGCAGCCTCTCTGTGCTGCGTAGTCATGCTGTGGCAGCTGCTGTGTGCATCTGATCCAAACTCGATGCTTCCCCACACACTTAATTGGCAAAATTACCACCTATTGTTCATCAAAAAGCAAGGGAAGAGTGAGCAGAATCTTCGTCCCCGGGACTGTAGAGCAGTGGCTCTGCTGCCACACGGCTGGGAATCACACTCTGTCATCTCAAGGCAACACAGAGAGGATATATGTTGTACCATATGTGTTGTGACATCTACATCTGGATGGAGCAGCTCTACTAAAATAGAATAAGCTGGTGCAGCTCATGGTGGAGTACAAGACCAGGCCCTTCAAGGCTGCTGTGCTTCCAAAGCGTGGGCTTTTAACCTGAGCACCCAGAGAAAGGGCCATCAACACCACAGCAGAACTGAAGGGAAAGGTACAAAAGTTAGGCTTGTGTAAAAGAAACATGCCAAGACATCATGTGTCCATCCTTGGAGCTTTAATGGGAGCAATTTCACTGATCTGCCTTGCAGCCCACTTTCTTATTCTGTGTGATCCTTCAGTGAGCCTGCAAGATCATTTGATTGCTTCACCTTAGGATCAAATAAGCAGAGGGCTGACTGGGTGTTTTATCTGCAGTTGGCAGAAAATGGAGGTGAGAGAGAGCAAGCGAGTTTCTATTAAGAATAGAGAGATTAATGCACCCAAATTTAATTGGAATTGCACAAGCAGGCAAGAGGTGTCAAGCTCTGAGTTCATGCACAGATTGTGTGGGTGTCCTATGTACTACATTTTGAACATCTGCAGCATGACTACCTCTGCCTTGTACTTTGGTACTTGCTATGAGCTTTCATCTTGGCTAGTGATGTTGTACATCCTTATTTCTATTTTACCTCCTTCTGCCCTTTGCCTCATTGCACAGCACCACTCCCATTGACAGGCTGTGTGCAGACAGAGGTGACCCAGGACCTTGTCCATGACTTGGCTTCTCCTTGGCTCCAACATGCTCAATGTTATCAGTGTCACACCCATGCCCTTACCACATCCCTAAAGCAAACCCTGAAGCAAACTTAGGCCAGCTGCAGGCCATGTCCAAAGCCTGGTGTTGTTGTGAGTGAGCAATATTGGAGTGCAGGGCAAAGCAGGACCCCTGAAGTCATTAACATGCTCCTAATGAGCATGGATGCTCTTATATTGGTGTACTGTTAGTTGGGATCCACGTTTCTCCTTTGGAAGTTTGATCCAATGGCTTAACACAGGAAGATTCATTAACATCGGTCACTGGCACCCACATTACTCAGGCAAGAAGAAACCATGTGTGCAGCCTGGGCTCCCAGCCTGCATCCCACACCTGACAAGGTCTCACTTTGCAAGACCTGTTTCACTTCGTGGGTGTCTCTTTTCCACCAAGCAAAGTCCTTGGGGCTGCACATGCCTTCCTGAAGAAATTACACATGATTCCAGCCAGGTTGCTGAAGGGTGGAAGCTGGTGCAGTCAGCACTGCCAGTGTGGGCTGCTGCCACTTGCAGAAGGGAAGTGGGTTTAGGTCCATTCATTACCTTCTCACATGAACATCACCCTTTGACAAACCCCACGCTTTTGGTTTGGGTTACTGCTGCAAGGTTGGATCTCAGTGATGGCAACGGGCAAAGCCCGGCCTGGAGATGGGGTTTGTTTCTGTTCCCCAAGGCTGCTGTCAGCCTTGGCTGTGCTCAGGGACCCTCACTTGGAGGATTGTGCTGTGCTTGGAAAAATGTTTCTGGCTCTTCTCATGTGTATTTGGGGCAGAAAGAAGGTGTAGTTTAGATTAGAGCACTGCAGCTTTATCAGTGTTTATCAGTGTAGGAGTTCTGCTCCGTGTAGCATAACAGCCTCAAGTCCTTTTAAACCCTGACATCAATATGTGGTGATAAGATAACACTGGTTATCCTGTACTGGTTGCTCTAGATAAGATAAACCCTTTTATGCTTTAAAACAGGACTCAAAGTTTCTGCTATGTTTTCTTTTCCTTTTAATGTAGCAAACTCCAGAAACATTTTATTTCTAAGGGAGTTGTATTTGTTATGAGCAGATAAAAACAGTACATATCATAAATAAGACTTTCCAAACTTGCCTAAGAAGCATGAAACATTTTTTTTCAAAGACTAAATAAAAATGAGCTAGTAGGAGGTAGATTTTAATGTCTTAGAAAATTGTTGGATTAATTAGAAGCTAAAATTATTCCAAGTAAATGGTCATGCCTACATTTATTTCATCAGAAGTGTGTCCACACAGTGATATTTCAGCAACAGTGGATGTTAATTTTTAGGTGGTTACTTTTAATTAACATGAAATAACTTTGTAGAAGTATTGCTTGAGACAGCAGTATTTTGCATTTAAAGCTGGGACAGAATGTCTCTGTACAAGGCAATATAGCCATAAATCTACATCACTGACTCTTCAAGTAGAGACCGTATCTTCTGAGAATTTAGAGACACATCCATTCATTAGTGAGTTAAAATTAATAACTAGGTTCTTTATGAAATTTAGCACTTTAGTCTTGTTTGTCCCAAATGATTTTAACAATGGAGGAACAGACTCTTCACATTTTCCATATAATTAAAATGAATTGAAATGATGTGCATTAGTTGTAATTAAGCTATGCTGCTAAGAGTGGTTGTATCTAATTGCTATGATTACATAGGCTACAAACAAGCTCAAGGAATGAAAGTGGAGTTATTGTGACAGAAGAACTCAGCCTCTCACCACCTTCCCATGACTGATGAAACGGAAAGGATGTCTCTGGGATGAGGCAGTGCTTCAGCAGCAGGATATGCTTTGGTAGCTAAGTTGGCTTAGCTGCCCGTTTTTAAGTTCATTCTAGTGCCCCAAGTCTGATCACTAAAGGTTGCCATTGCACTCTTTGCTCAGCTTTAGTGTAGCAGTAGTAGAAGAGGAGAGAAACTGAAATGGGAATGCAGTCCCTGTAAAGCACCCTGTAAAGCACAGAAGCCTTTGGTGAAGAGCCTGGCACTGGATTAGCTGCAAATTTAGCTCCATGTTCACCAATTCATCCCAGTTACATCCAGCATCCCCTTACCCCAGCACCAGATGCACCTCAGGACCTGTGATCTCACAGAAGATGACCCAGTGATGGTGGTAGCAAACTCATAGTTCTAGCATCCATGATTTCCACATCCCTGTGGAAATGTTTTGTGGCTGCAAAGCACCTCTGGGTCACTTTGTCCAGCTGCATCACACCAAAACTGCCCACAGCAGTACCACAAAGGGGCAAGGAAACCAGACAAAACATTACCCCCTCCCCTGCTCCATTAGCTCATGAAACTCCATTTGATGTAATCAGGCCTAAACCACAAATCTGTGGTCATTCTATAGGACACTGCAGGGTCAGGTTGAGGTTGCTGGGGATGTCATACCCATACAATTACCTTTTTGTGTGTGTGTGTGTGCTCTGCTTGATCTTTCTAAGCAGTGTCTTTAAAGTGCAGCTCAAATTGAGGGTTTCTACATTCATAATGCATGGCCTGGGGAATAACAAGTGCCTTATATGGTATTTATTTTAGGGTTGGGGTTTTTTTTGGTTGGTTTGTTTGGTTTTTGGTGTTTTTTGTTGTTGTTGTTGTTGCTTTTCACTGCCTTTGGAATATTGAGCTTCATTTCATGGAAAACCCAGGGAAAAACTGTTTGTAGGCTTTTTGGTACAGGAATAAGCCCAAAGATTTGAAGTGATGCTGTAATCTGCCCTCTTGTCACCTACAGCTGGTTTGTGCATGACAGGCCCCAGAGTGCAGGCCTGTGTCACATCTTGCAGGGTGTGAGAAAAATGAACATTTCAGCAAGGTTTCAGCCTCTACAGCACTTGGGAGTAGGAGGGATATGTCTCAGCTTTGCCAGCTGTTCACATGCCCACAAAGCAAAATATCCCCCCTAAAGCACTTGCCTGGTGCACCAGCAGCAGGGCAGATGCAAAATTCTGTGCTCAATGCACAGCAGGCAACAAAGAATTATAAACAGCCCAAATTTCCCTTCTTAGAGCACACTGGGGATGACTGACAGGGCTGACAAGTAAAGCCTCTTGGAATGTATAGCATACGGAAACCTTCCTGGTAATTAATGGGAGATGGTGCTTTGGGCAAGTGACTCCTGAAGTCTTTCTCCCACCCTGTGTCTCTCCCTAACTCAGGGATGGTTTCTGGAAAGGAACCTCTGTTTATTCCCATACTCCAAACACTCCAGAGCAGGATGTAACATTCAGACATCCACTTTGGCCAAAACCTCTTGGCATGCTTCAGTCTGCTTCTCCATAAAATCCCAAGCATCCACCTCTTGAAGTGCTCACAGCCCAACATTGCAATATCAATTTTACCCTTGAAAGACTCAGCTGTCTACCTCCAGGCTTAGCAACATGGTTGCAAGAAAATATTTATTTACACATAGGTGTAAGTTAGTGACCCTCTCCCATGCAGATGTGGCAATCTGTCTGACTTCCCTCTTATCATTTCTTTGATAATCTGCATCCTGTGAAATTTAAGGTGGAGATTTAGACTGCCCAGGGTAACCACATGGCCTATGTATGCCAGTATTAAAGAAGCTGCACTAGTATTATGTGAGGAAGCAGAACCTTTAAAAAAAAAGCAACCCAAAAAACCCACTCAGGATGGACTGACCACAATACTGGGTAGGGGGAGAGGGTTAGGTGGAAGAGCACAGGAAAGCAAGAGGAACCATTACCATTTTACATTATTTGTCAGGAGTCTGGGGACCTGCTATAGCAAAAAAAAAAAAAAAAACACCAAAAAAACCAAAAAAACCCCACCACATAATTTAGTCAAGGGAATTCAGCTAAAAAAAGACAAGTTTCCTTTTTTGTTTTCAATGCAATAACATTTTACTCCATTTAATCTCCAGATCAACTAGCTGAACAGATAATAGAAAAGTACTGTGAGCTAGGGAATAATCAGAACTGAGGGAGAAGAGAGAAAAAGTGCTCAGAAACATGCAGGCATATTCACAAACAAGAGCCAGTCATGATTCCAGAGAAACCAGGAAGCCAGTAAATCAGGACAAAACCAGATCTTCCTACCCCATCCCAGGAAACATAAGGAACCTGCTGTGCATTTCCATCTGGCAGCAATGCAGACCAGCACAGGATCTGTGTACACCAGATCCCATCAGCAACCCCCTGGCCTTGCAGGTTCAGTAACCTCCAGTCTCCAGTTATTGCTGCTGGAGAGCTCAAGTCACAAACTCAACAATTGATTTTACTTTATTTCTTCTGTTTAGAAGTCAAAATACTAGCTTTTGTACAACTTGTGGCTGTTACCTTTGCTAATAAATATCTTGAAATGGACAATGACTAAAAAAATCCAAACCCAGCATCTGAGATTGAATCTGACACTACCCCTCCCATGCATATTGTGGCTTTGTTTTGTATTTTAGAAATTTCAAGAAGCTAAAATTGTTGGAACTCAGGGCTGAAAAATAGGTTCAGGTGTTCATAGCAACGTGCATCTCATCACTGCCCTGCTTGTGTGACAGGGCACCCACTCGCATACTTAAATAACGCTTTTGCTCCTCTTAAAATCAAGGGCCCAAAAGATGTCTGTTAAGGCCCAGTATTTCACACAGAAATTTCCATTATGGTTTTCTAAAGTTCTGACTTGCTACAGCATATAATTTGTGGTCAAATGAATATGAAGATGAGGAGATGGGGAACTTTGGTTTTGCCCCTACTAAAACTGGGTGACAGCCAGCACTGCTCCTGCTGCCTGACAGACCCTGCATCCAAAGTACCCAAAGCTGAGCCAGACCTGACCTGGAAGTGCCGAACCTGCCAGCCAGCCCTGTAGCCCAAGGCCAGCTTTCTGCTGCTCAGCAGGCAGCCCCAAAAGCATCTACTGCAGTGAGAGCCTTTCCCCCAGGCTCTGTAGGATATTTAAAGAAACCCCTGAGGTTGAGGTGTACAGGCAAGCAGCATTACCTTCCTAACTAAAGAGACAACAAAGAAACTTTCGATACCTTCCCTGGTGTGAGTAGAAGAAATCACATTTTTGAACATTTCATTATCAAAAACAAACAAAGAAGGTGGCTCTTGTCTAAAAAAACAGCAACTTAAATAAAGAGGGTATATTGAGATATTAAAAGACCTGGATTCCTTAAGTATACATGCCTCCCAGCTGATCCTATTGTGCACTTATTTAGTATTTGATAGCAATCTTTTTCAAAAAGTCAGCTTTGTTTAGTGTTCTTTAAAGGTTGTATGCTGTCTTTTCCCCTTAAGGAATTTCACCTGAACAATGTAGTTTTTCAACATACCCTAGTTAAGATGTTTGGGTCTTTGGTACCTAGGCTTTCTACAAACAAATATTTCCTGTCTTCCTCATGATACTTCCTTATCCTCCTCAAAACATTGAATACATCTTATGAGTAATCAAGAAGCCACAGCAACTGCTCCTAGAGGAAGCTGCCAAGCTGTTATCCAGAAGCCTGACCGGCATTATTTGGAACAGATGCTCTTTCAGCTTTGTAATTTTCAGCCAAGAACAATGGCAGTAAGTGAAAGTAAAGCTGTGGGTCAAAGGCAGGCTAAATTGCATGAGTATCATGTGAAAATATTTTTGATTTCACACATCCTCTCCTTTACAGCACATGCTTCTGAAATGGTCTGTGAACACTATAGTGCAGCTGCAGGTTTGACCTTCCTGTCCATGACCTGGACTTGCCAACAGGAGAGACACACTGGAAGCCATCCACAGGGTCACCATCCTGCTGGAGCCCTCGACACAGGCTGTGCCACAGCAAGAAGCCTCTGTGCCTCCCTGAGCTGGGGAGATAGGCCAGACCTGAGGCTCTGTTGCTATCTATAACCCCTAGCAGCCCTTGGGAAGGGCACTGCCTGACATTATGGGCCTAGCAGGGGGGTGTTATGGCAGCCAGCAGCATCTGGCTGGGTAAAATCTTTAATCCTGCCTATGAGCCAAGAGCAGTCACTGATGTAGGTGAAGGGGTGTCAGCCTGCTCACCTGCACAGCCATCCCAGCATCTAGGAGCTTGTATGCCTTAAGGGAAGCAGGTCCCATCCTCAGGGGCTCCCAGGGCTGCACAAGACAGGGCACAGGACAAGGGCTGCAAAGCAGAATGAAGCTTTCAGTTATGAGGGCCAGGCAGGCAAACTGTGGTCTCTGCAGCTGGATGAAGGGTCCGCTGGGCTCACGCTGTTCCTTCCTTTGCTAGGCAAGCTCAGTTTTACAGAGCTCAAGAAACAAGCAGGTCTCAGGAAATAAATGTTTTCAGTCTCTCTTTTTTATTGCCTGTAAAATAGCAGGAGGCTTTCAAAGCAACAGCAAATCCTGTTAAAAAAAGTAGAGAAAATTAAAGAAATGTTTCTTGTCTCAGATCCAGCCCTTTTCACCTTAACTTTCCATCATGGTACATAAAATTTTGTATATTTTGGCAGAGCAGAGAAATAACTTTTCCCCCTTCTCTTCCTCACACAGCCCAGGAGCTCTGAGTGAGCTTTAAACCAGTTTTGCACAAACATAGAACGGCCAAATAATAGAGCAAGAAAACAGCATTAAACTTTGTGGACAATCAACTTTATTCTGTGCACAGCAGCTAGTTTTTCCTGCTCTCAGCAGAAATAAAAAATTTACAAGTGTTCTGGGAAAACATTAAAAACCAAACACATCCAGACGAAGTCTAGTGCAAACTACTTGGAAACAGATCTGTGCATCACCTTTTGAAAGGCTCATTCCAGCTGTACTGGTGTAGCCAAGCGGATGGCATCCAAAAGAAATACACCCTGTGAGTTCAGGACAGGATTTGAGGGTTGAGATTTGGGTATCAGTCATCCATGTCTCCCAGAGAGGCAGATGCAGTTCTCTGCTTGTGAGAATCTTCTCATCAAAACGGTTTTCTGCCTCATTCCTTGCACACTGCCACAAAGGAAGGATGCTTACGTATTTGGGAGAAAGTGGAACCTCCCAGCACCAGGAGGAAAAATCCAGCTACTGCAGAGAAGGGATCAAAGATAAGAGGGTAGAATGCATTCACAGGCACACCCCACAGCCCTTTCCACAGGGACCGTATTAGGTTTGCTGTACACTCTTAGTGCACTGAATGTCATCTTCCAAGCATAGCAAATAACATTTTCATAAAGCACTGCTTTTAATCAAGCACAACCCTCACATCCCCAAAGGAGCTATCTGGAGTCTATCCCTTTTCTCTACTGTTCTTTTTTGCCCCCTTTTAACTCCTTCCCGTAGAGGCTTGTGCCTCCAGCAAGGAGGGCTCCATGTGGTTCCCTTTGGAGCTCATTAACACGAGTCCATCCATCAGGCCACAAGCCTGAGTGTGTGGTGCCAGGGCCCCAGGGGACCCCATACACGGCCTGTGCACGGGGCTGGGCTGTCACATAGCAATGCATTAATAACCCCCAGCTTATGTGGAGGTGCAGTGTGGTACCTGATTATACAGCCCTGTGCATGCTGGGATGCTTAAGTGGGATGCCAGTCTTGATGGAGCAGTGGGATCCAGCAACCCTTGTACTTATGCAGTATATTAAAAACACTAATTATACTTCAGTGTCATCCAAACAGAGTGGGTTATTTGCAAACCTAGTCACTGTTGCAGCTGGGGTCTGGTTTGAAACTGCCTAAAATGTGTTTCAGAACATCAATGCAAAACAATACTCTCCTTATGGCAGTAATGGAAACCAGTCCCTTCCCAAGCCCCAGTTCCATGACCTCCTGTGTGATCACCAGTTGACTGGTGAACAGCTTGTGTGGGTGAGAGTGAGACCAGTTTCCCACAGTCTGATGGTTATTTCCTGCATGGCAGGTGCTTTCCATCCAACACAGAGAAAAGCCTTTCAAAAACGTTTGTTTCTTTAGTAAGTACTAATGCTTGGGGCAAGGAGTTGAACCCCTCTTCATGCACAGTTTGCAGTCAGTGAGTGCTGCTGAACAGAAAGGCACAGCCACCTGCACAGAAGACAGGACTGGTGGCTGATGAGAGAGGCCAAGGAGCACTGATATAAGCACACTCTTACTTAAACAAGTAGCACTGCTGGTCAGATTTACCTGCCCTCGTGGCTGGCTCTGGGCAGAACCCATCATCTGAATCTTGGAGCACAAGGACTGATCGGAAATGTAGTAGACTGAAGGCTCTTGGTCTCAGGTGCAAATGGCTCATTATGGCCTTTTTCAGACTGTGCTGATGAGACAAATCATTCTTCATTGATGACAAATCCTGCATTTTCTTCTCTAGGAGAACACAGCTTTGTTCCCTTCCCCCGTTTAATAATGCACAATTTATCAGGCTAAATTGGTGAGCCTGGTAGCAAGTGATTCAAATCAACTTCAACGGCTATGAGCAATCACATGTACTTGAAGAAACCCACTTATACCACTTTCTGCAAAACCTGAGGAAAGCTGGCTATGAATGCACTACCATGGCCTATTAATGCTCAAGAAAACCCATTTAAATGAACGTCTAATGACTGATTGAGACTTTTATAATGAAACTCCATAAAGAGTCAGGTCCCTCCTTCAGGCTGGGCAGGCCAAGTGCCTCCCAGCACTCTCTGGCTCTCTTGTTAACTGTGAGTAAGAAAAGCAAATGGATGGGAGGACAACTGTGTTGTGGGCACAGAAGGGAGGGAAGGCTCCTGGCTTATCAAGGGTTGGCACTCTCAGCCTCACCAGGAAGGTCACAGAGTACTAAGTCTCACCTGTGTCTCCTGATACTACAGAAAACAGTTTATCAGACTGTTGTGATCACTGTGCTCTGAAGAGCTGCTCACACCTTTCCCCTACACAGAGCACAAATGTGTTTGAGGAATCAGAGAGGAAAGGATGAAGTTTCACGCAATTTTGCAGGCTGAGCTGTGTCCTTGTTTCTATAGGAGTCCTGCCAGGCCACACTGGCAGCTCAGCTGATGGAGCCCTTCCCCTAATTTGCCACCGTGTCAGTGACCCAGCAAAGGGTCACTCCTGAGAGTGCTCTGAGTCCTGATGATGAGCAGAAAAGCCTCCAGCACACAGAGTTACTGTGATGGCACAGAGGGCACTTAATCCTTGGTGACTTTCTTCTTGGGGTCAAGCCTGCTCTTCCCAGCTCATTTACACTTCTCCCTTCCAGCAGGGCCAAGCATTTTCTTAGCTCAAAACAAATAACAAATCAACTGTGTTTCACTGTGCGGAAGAATGCATTATCACCATTGAATGTGTATTCAGCATTAGATCACCTGGGCTTTCTGGCTGACCTCTCTCAGGACAGCATATAATAATAATTGTCTTCGGTCTGTGAGCCCAATATTCCTCTACTAGCACAACATAATTTCTGTGTCTCCCCATGCCTTACCTTAGCCCAATGTTTTAAGTCCACCCAAAACTGGAAAGGTTTCATAGACTGAGAGTGTAGAAGGAGAGGGAAGACAATCCCTGCCCACCTTTGCTTGCCTCACCTGTTACTGTGTTCTGCTCCTGTCTGCCCTTGGGCACGTCTGTGAGGCACAAGCTGGTGTTGGCTGTCACCGCGGGCCCCGCAGCCCGTTCTGGGTGTGGGCACTGTGGGGTGTGGGGGGATCAAACAGGGAGGGCAAAGGGGCCCGTCTGCACCCACTGCCGGGGCACCTCGGCGGCCGCAGGGGCACCCACAGCCCTGGGCACCTCGGCGTGGCCGAGCTCGCCTCGGAACACTGCGGGACTCGGCACGGGGCACGACTGCCTGTCCCGCCCGGGGCGGCCGAGGGGGCTGCGCACTCACAGCCTTTCCTGCCGGGCAAAGAAGGGGCCGGCGCGGCCACAGCGGCTTTGCCGGCCCCGAAGCGGCCCAGGAGGGTTCGGCCCCCGCAGCTGCTCCTTTGCAGGGCAGGTGTGGGGCGGAGCGGGGAGGAGGCGCCTCAGGGAAGGGCAGATCCCCGCAGAGGAGGAGCCCTGCCCGGGGCCACCAAATCCCATTGTCCACGGAGGGCCCCCTTGGAAGGACGGGGAGTGAAGCTGCAGCGGGGAGGGGGTGGCTCCCGAGAGGGGCTGCTCTGCACAGGGCAGAGCCCAGCAAAGGGCTGAGCCCGACCCCGGCGGTGCTCAGACCCTCCCACGGGCTGAGGCTCCGCACGGGCTGCTCCGAAAGGACTTTGCTGCAGTTTTTGGCCCGCTCCGGAATTTTAGTCAACAGATATTTCCCGCACATCCAGGTAATGATGTGGTCAGCAGGGTTTCAGCATGTGGCAGGCTCCCACATTCAGCCAAACCTAGGAAATAAATGGCTACAGACCTTTCAAAAGCATTTACCGGCCAGCCCCCCATGTCCCCTTAGGACAGCGGGACCCCAATGAGCAAACACCCTTTTACTCGAGTCGCTACTGTTCCCTCCCCATCCCTACAAATGCCTCAGGCTCCTGATGCCTCCCAGGTACCCCTGTTTCGGGCAGATCGGCCCTTCCAGCAGCTGGGGGGTTTGGTTTGCCAGGCTCTGTGCCTGTGCGGCAGTGCGCTCTGCAAAGCCCGAGCTGCAGCACGAGGCTCGTCCCCTTCCTGAGGCTTCCCTGGGCAACAACCAGCCCTGGTGGTCCCTGAGGACTTGCATCACCCTGCCGGAGATGTGGGTGGTCACCAGGGCAGCGACAGGGCACTGTGATCTGCATGGCGGGCCCGAGAGCCTGGAAAGGCTGTGGCTGCCTCCGGAAAACAGGGACTGTCCTTCCATCGCTTCTTTTGTAGTGGCAACTGCTGCACTGAGATAAAAGCCTTTGTTTGCCTTTTCTCTCCTACATTCCTAATCTCCCTCTGTGCTCGACTCCCCTATAGTCCATCAAGTACTTTTAATCTCTAATTGCATATGACTGATGAGCCTGAACTCCATACACAGCGTTGCCAAGAACCACTTTTTTTGGAGCCTGCTTTAGCTCTTTAGGCCAGTCATAACACACTGCAGGACCATTAAGAGTTTATAGTTTGTATACATAACACCCTGGGAGTACCAGAAGGTGGTTTATCCAAACAGAAAAGAATTGAGATGAATGAATGCAGAAATGACTTTTGGCCAGGAAATACTTTAATTTTAATTAGGGGGGAAGGGGGCGAGAGAGGAATGAAGAGGCTTTCTTCTCTCACAAAAGACAAGACTAATGAGTTTACAGCTGCAGGCGCTGACCTTGGAGCATCCCGTATAATGCTAGTGCTGAAATGTTTGGATGTGATGTTAGGCCTGATAACCTTGCTTCTAAAAGGAAGAAATAAAGGGAAATGGCTGAATGGGGAGGGATTCATTTCATGGGGATGTACAGACGTATTTATTTATTTTCCCCCTCTCGCATTCCCTTTCAGCTGCCTTTGGCGACACAGCCGCTCACCCAGCTGCTGAGCGTCCTATGGGCCTCATCTCTTCCGCAGAAAAAATAAGTCAGTTGCAGCAGTTTTCCCATGTTTAGGACCCTCCCTCATCCCACAGCTCCTCTTGCAAGCTCCTCTTGCTCCATCTGTCTGGAGCCTGTGGTTGGAGGGAACGGGGTGCCAGAGGCAAGGGGAGCCCCAGGCTGCGCAACTCATGCATGAGGGAAGACGCAGCTGGGACATCTGAGGCAGTGGCTTGAAACAGGTTGAAAGCCTGACATTATCTGCGTACAGCAAGGGTGTCCTCACCTGCTTTGCTTGTCACTGGCTTGTGGCATCTGAGCCCATGCCAGCACCCACTGGGCTCAGTTGTCCCCAGCCCAGCAGGCTCCTGCTCCTGCCCTGGCAGTGTCACAGTGGGTCCCCTGCCCAGGGGAGGAGCAGGAGTGGAGCCGCTGTCTGGCCACACTTGAGCTGACACCAGTTGTCAGTGGGGTTTTCCTGGGGCACATACTGGGGCAGCAGTGACATGTCCCTGAACAGACCTGGGCCTCCTGGGCTCTCCCTCCTGCATGGGGACATGGCTGCTGGGGAGATCTGGGCTGATTTACACCTCCATCCTTTGGCAAAGGGTGCATCTTTCAAAACCTGCAGCTCCCACCTTCCTGCCCAGCCTGTTCCTTCTGGGCTGGAGACATCAGACACCCCAGCAGCCTGTGGGGACCTTGGCATCTCCTTCCTCCCCTGGAGCTCTTTCTGTGGCCCTGTAAAGCATCAACTGGCACTGTGAATCTTCCCATGGGTGCTGCCACGCTACAGCCATGGTGATCATTAAACTCTCACTCTGCAGGGTGAAGCTGCTGTGGCTGTGAAGGCAGCTTTGCCTCCAGGGAATCAACACCCCCTGCCCTGTGAGCTGGCAGCCAGATGGGCTGGAACAATAGAGCAAGTTAACAGAGCAAAACAACCATCGGTGTTTCCTACTAAAAGTATTTTTATGATGATGATTATTATTAATATTATATAAGGGCTGTAATTTTCTTCCGACTCACTCCAACATCTCACAAAATAAACAGTTGCTGTATTATCCCCTTGTAAATGAGACCACAGGATTGTAAACTTTAATTTGTTACTTTTGGCTGCTCTCAGGTTTGGCAGACAATTAAACCAATTCATTAGTTCACAGAGGCACATTTTTGGCCATGTCTGGCCGGTGAAGTCATCCAGTGAACATACTGGAGACAGGGTGTGGAAAATGGTACAGTGCCTTTGCCACAGGATCTGTCAGCAATGGTCCAAAGAGGCCAGTGTGGATTTTGTGGACCCAAGTGGGAGGGGGTCTGCTTTCTCCTGTCGTTCCGCTGTGCACTGGGCGTGGGCCATTGGCAGCCCAGTGCCCTGATGTGTTGGCCAGAGAAGTGGTATTGATTCTCTACCTGACCAAAAAGTAGCTGTGTCGTGCCTGAGGCTTAACCTTTAAATTCTGCAGAGTTGAACTAGTGCAACTCCATAGGACATGGCAGAAAATGCTGAGCTCCTGGAAAAGCTAATCTGGCCGTGCGTGACCTCCAGAGCCAGCCTCAGCAGCTGAATTAATTCCTTCAATAGCTGGGCTACTTTCAATCCCTGCTTTCCCAGCTGCAGACACATGGGTAGCCTGCAGAGCCCCATGACAGCAGTGCTTTGCTTTTAGGCTTTCAGGGCCACCAGTGGTAGGAGAGGTAAGGTGGGTTTCTTTTAAATGGAAGCCATACCAGTTTTATGGTACTACCACCTCCCCTGTCCAAAGGGGCTTCCTGTAAATTACCTCTCAAATGAGGCTCCCTTGTCAAACATTTTTCACTCTCTGTGGTTTCTTAGATGTCCATTAACAAACCAAAAATCCTGAACCACCTCGGTTTTGGAAAAAGCCCCATAAAATTAATCCCTTTTCATTTGTTCCCTCCACAGGAGGAGGCTTTTTTATAGCACTCAAAATGGAAAGATTTTTGAATAATGAAACCTGAAAGCTTCCCCAAACTAGTTTCCCAGCACTGTGTTTCTTACTGGTCAGCACTTTGAATTTGGATTTGCAGAGTTCTTCTGCTTTGCAATTTCCTCTGAGTGATCCCACCACCACCAGCGTGTCTGGGGAGAGTCAATGTGCTCTGGTTCATCACCGTCTGGAAATGCTGGAGAGAAGGGGAGGCTGCGGAAGGGAGTGGAGCATTTTGGAAAAGCTGGTCATTTCCTTCAGCATCTTGATGGGTTGTTCCTTTTCCTGAAATAGTAACATTTATTGACAAAAGTGTTTTGATAAAATGGTGAGCAAACGCTGCAGAAGAGCTAATTACAACTGTGTATTACAAGAACTCTCCTGGAAAGCAGCTGCAGGAACCTGCTTGCCCCCGCTGAGCCGCAGTGGTTTTCCTGCAGGGTTCCTCCTGCCGCTGGCGTGTGACCGAGGCCAATGCGGGTGTGTGCCGGGCCCCGACTCCTCTGGGTGTCGGATCCATCCTCTGCTCCTCGAGCTGCTCTGGAGGGATGAAGGGCTTCACCCTGCTGCGGGCAGCTGCAGCTCGCTGCGTGAGTTCCTGTTAGAAGCTGCATGAAGCTGGCTGGGTTTTGAGGCAAAAAAATAAGCCCTGTCGTTTTCTCCTTTCAGCTATTTATCAAGGCTCGGTGCAGAGGGCCTGACAGCCGGCCAGGCAGCCCGGCTGCCGATGTGTGTGACACACGAGCCGCCGCCGCGCCCGTAATGAGGGGCCTTGTGCGGAGCGGCGGGTTGAGCAGCCGCCGCCGCTGCGAACAGCGAACAGCTTCGTGGCGGGAGGGACCGCGGGGGCATCCCTGTTTTGACACATCCTCGCTGAATGAGGAAGAGAACAAGCAGAAAATGGCTGATGATAAATGCAGCAATTAGGGAAGCTTAATGGAGCAGAAGGTTTTTTGTGAGAAGACAAAGAAATTGCCTTGCCGACACCTGCGAGGAGGTCCCAGCCGCTGCGCGGGGAGCCTCCAGCTGTGCCGCAGCAGCAGGGGCCGGGATGAGGGGAGACGACCTTTTTACTTCACACACACGTCCCTCAAAGGCCTTGGAAAAATATTTTCCAAGTTAAACTTCAAAACATCATTTGATTTTTCTTTCCCCCCATTATGTTCAGAAACGGGAGCCTGTAATTTAGGCCTGTTTGCAGCCTTCCCCTGCTCTGGGCTTTTTATTCTGTCTCGCATAATACAGTGCGCTCTCGGGAAAGGCATTTTCCTGACGAAGTATTGATCTCGGTGGTATGAAAGGGCTGTGGCCTCAGCAGGGGGTGCCATCTTGCTGGACACAGATGGACGGGAAGCAGATCCCCCTCCCAGCCCTGCTCTGCCCACAGTGATGCCCAGGACCTGCTGCGCTCTTCCCAAAGAGCTGCTTCCGAGCTAATCCCTGGGATATCAGCTCTTCAGGACAAAAGTGTAAGTTAATTTGCCAAAGCTGTTTTTCTTTTTTTCCTGAGACTCTCCCCAAAGCAAACTGCATGTGCAGAGGGGCACTGAAAAACTCTGTAAGGGGTGCTGGTGTGGGGACACCCAGGTTTTGGTGACAGGCAACACCATTTTGGTCTCTCACAAGACCATTACTGAAATCCCCCAACCCTGCAATGCAACCATTTTCCCAAGACTTTGGCAAAAAGGAATTTCCTGGAAGAGGTAAGGTAAAGGTTTCTGATTTTTTGCCTGGCACAAGCCAAAGAAAACACAAACCTTGTTTCCCCCACCACCTATGACTTCCCAGCTCAGGCCTGAGCTGCACATCCCTGATGTACCTCTGCTCCCACTCTGGCCCTTGCTGGCCTGCCCAAAGCACATCTGGTGTGTCTCGCTCTTCCCTAAGCTCTCAGGATATTGCATTCCTGACTGGTTGGCGTCTTGTGCTTTCCCTTCTCTGGATCTGGGTGATGCTGGAGCTGCAGCCCTGGCAGTGGAAGCTCAGCTTACTGCAGAGTCCTTGGGCTCCCTGCGTCAACCCTCTGTTTGTCTAACTCCAGGTCACTAATAGCTAACTAAGTATTTATGGCATCTGTATAGGCTGGAATAGGCAATTCCCATATGTTTATTTTAGGCAATAAAGTTGGTTTTTTAGGGAAACACTAGACCTCTTTGTAAAGGAACAGTTAGTATTTTTGACAAGTGATCTGAGCATTCATTACAGCTTTACAGATAGGCTTTTTCCCTCCGTCCATGATATCCTTCTTATTTGCCTATTTTATTGACTGGTCCAAGCCTGGCGCCCATTAGCTGAGATGGGTGCACTCATACCCTTCCACAAAGCTGCAGCAGCCTGTGGCATTTTGGACAAAAAGTAAAGCATGTGCATGCACTGCTCCCCCTCCTTATGCCTTCCTGAGTATTTCTTAAAAAGAGGTTGCCTGAGGCAAGCAATGAGCCTTCCAAATCCCATCCTCTTCCTCCCACTGTCATTTGTTTGCTAAATTCCACCCTTCTTTGGTGACTGAGGGAAGTCTCTAGGGAGACAGCCAAAAGTAGAATAAAAATGGTAAAACCAGCACGATATGAAAGCTGAACAGTGGTAGAAATGCATAAAACCCAGGAAGTCCTTCTGTACCAGTTCGTTTAGCAGAAGGCAGCTCAGCTGGGGTGGCTTACAGGAATAAGGCTGAATTAATCAGTTTCTCTGTTTAGGTAATAATACCATTAATCATGATGAACCATTTTATGAGAAGGCTGATACTCGACACTGTGTAATTCCACAGGAATCCCACTGTAGTGCAGCATTATCGATGGATCATCCTCTGAAGGTGTAAGAGCAATGCCTCCTAATACAGTAAATGGCAAACTGCTGATTTTAATATTCAGACCATCACATCTGTCATGATGAATTCTTCTGGCACCCAGGCGGCTGCAATAAGCAATCCTTCAGGAATGCCAGGGGAGCATGGCATTGATTTAATGCTCACTTTTTAAGTGATAGACATACCAAATGCTTCCAAAAGATATGGTTAATTTTTTTTTTTTTTTTTTTTTTAAGTATGCTGTAACAATCTCCTTGCTCACACTTACCTGCATCAGGAAGATGCAGCAAGATGCACTCTAACAGAGGTTAGGGAGCTCATTTATGCAGGTCCATGTTAGAGGTGGTGTCAAGCAAAAGCCCATGATGGACACCGGCACTGGGAGAATGATAATCCCCCTGAGCCAGCATTATGAGTATCTTTATGCTGAGTCCAACACGCTTTTCACATCCACCATGTGTTCTATGTTCCTCCAATTTCAGCTGGGAGAGCAGGTGCTGATTTTTAATGCCTATTTTGTTTTAAGCCTCCTTTCATGAGATTAAGGACCCTGCTATTTTATTTCATTTTACTTTTTTATTCTCAGTAATTTAGTCACACGCAAACTTAAACCCAGAAGCTGTAACACGCTGTTAAAGCACAGTCGCCCACCGTTAAATCAGTTCCTGAGCACGAGGGGGCT
Organism: Formicarius rufipectus; assembly: GCA_013399695.1. Taxonomy (NCBI): domain Eukaryota; kingdom Metazoa; phylum Chordata; class Aves; order Passeriformes; family Formicariidae; genus Formicarius; species Formicarius rufipectus. The sequence goes on from VXAU01000197.1 coordinate 1,402,974, forward strand.
CGGGGCGCTGTTCCATCCCCTGAGGACGGCTGCTCTCGGCCTATGGGAGAAGCTGGGGAAGCAAACGGGAAGCCAAGTGGAGAGCAGCACTCGAGGCGACAGCCTTCCCGAAGCGATGCCGGCAGCGCCGTCCCTTCAAACGAGCTGCTGCCGCCCAGGGGCTGCGCCTCCTCTGCTGTCCTTCTTCCCCGCTGGCAGCAGACTGGGATCAGCCCACGCTGAGCAGAGCCTGAGGAGGTGCCCCAGTGCCGGGGGTGGGAAGCTGCAGAGCCAGCGAGTATCCCAGCACTCCCCAAATCCTGATCGCCACAGCTGCGGCCTCCAGAGCATTGGATGAGCCACGTTCCTTCTGCCGAGAAAGATTCACAACCAAAATCCCACTCCCAGCACCAGCCCCTTCCGCCAGCTGCCTCCTCCCAGCCGTCAATAAACCATTAGCCTCGAGTCAACAGCGCTGGCTACGACACACAAACACTCAACTGCCTTTTTCATCCAAAATCAATGTTGTATTTATCTTCATTGATCTACAAGGAAACTGAATGTTTAAAATTACAGGGGGTGCAGGGGGGAGGATGGGGAGGGGGGGGAAACAAGAG
>VXAU01000197.1:1404611-1508360 GCA_013399695.1 Formicarius rufipectus
GTTTAAAACAAGAAGTCAAAAAAAATTCCTCTTAAATTTCTGCATAATATAATAAGGCAAAAAACAAACAGTTTTGTACATTATTATTATTATTAATATTTTAATATATATCTGTAACTTCGGTTCCAAAGTACCAAGGTAAGTGATCAATTGGCCTCAGAAGGGAACCTCACAGTGGACTGTAAAACTACAGTATTTCCATAAATAATACTTTTAAGAAACCCTGGGTATTTTTTTCTTAAGGATCTGAGGCCTTTAAAATGCAAATTTAACTAAAAACAAAAGCAAAATTTCTTTTTTTAAGTGAATAAAGAGCACAAAATTAAAAAAAATACAAATCCATTAAAAATGTTTCTCACATTTGGGAAAAAATGTACAAACTTGATATTCTTAACTCATTTTTTTTTTTTTTAGCACAGAAACAAAAAACAAAACCAAAAATCAATACCTATATATTAAATTCCCATTCTCAGCAACCTTCTTGTTGGAAAGTCCCCAACCCCATTATTTATGGAAATGTGCTTAACTTCTACAAATTTTACATAAAAAAAAAAAAGTTTACAGCAGTGCATTTTGTAAAAGGTTTGTTGTTTTCTTTTTTTTCTTTTTTTTTCTTTTTTTTTTGTTGNNTTTTTTTTTTTTTTTTGTTTCTTTGTTTTCTTGTTTGTTTTATGTACAGGTGAGTTTAAAATTCAATGTTGGGGACTATCGAGCCTCTACTTCTTTGGGGTTCCTAGAGGGGGAATAGTCCCTGGACTCTGAGTTTGTGAGTGGAGTAGTCCTGCGTGGGGAGGCAGGTCTGGTGCTGCTGGCTGGTACGAGAGGCGGCGGCGCGCTCAGCGCTGCGGTCGGCGGGTTCCTGTTTAAAATCCCGTTGTGCATGGCAGTGGATGGACTCAGTCTGGGGTAATGCATCCCACTTAAATGAGGCATGAAGGATGGCACGTGTGCCAGGTGACTTTCAATGGGGGACGAGTGCAAGTGGTGCATTCTGGCACGCTCAAGTTCTTCCCGTAAGTGCAAGCGCTCTCGTTCCTCCACTTGCCGCAACCGCTCCTGCTCTCGGCGGGCTTCAAGAAGGTTTTCATGGTTGTAGTCATGTGGTTCCCTGTCTCTGTAGGATCGCTCATGGTCATAAAAGCCAGAGGTGGTAGGAAACCTATGGATAGGATCCGTCCGGAGCTGGAAGTCCATTCGACGGTGCAGGTCTAAGCTCCGGTAGGCATCTCGCAATGGGTCCCTCATCGGGTCCCAAGAAAATCCAGGATGTGGCAGCCTCTCTCTTCCTGACAAAGGATTCATGCCTATAAGTGGGGTCATCATTCTGCTGCGGTCCAGAACATTCATGTTGTTCATCTGGTGCACGCTGCCCATGGAGATGGGCATAGAGGCAGCCATTGAGTGAGGCAATGATAATCCATGGAGAGTGGGTGGTGGGGGATGCTCCACTGATCGGGAGTGCTGTGAAGGCTCAGACCCTACCACCAGCACGTCACTATCTTCCTTCCTCTCCTCTTTGACTTTGATGTCATTCTTAATCTTCTGGAGGTCACTGGGAAGCTCTGTCTTTCTCTCCATGTCCTTGCTCATTAGATTGGTAAGCTTCAGGCTCTCACTTAGTGCAGGTTTGCTGTATGGGGATACAGACTGGATTACTGGCTTTGTGTTGTCCTCAGAAGGTCTCTTATCATGGCTTGGAGTTTCCTTCACTGGGGAACGGCTCTCTTTAATCTTGTGTTCCGCTATGGGCGGCTCTCTCAGCCGGTCCGGGTGCTCTCGCTCGGGTTCTTTGGACCTTTCCCTTTCCCCAAGGCTGACCTGCCTGATGGGATCGCTGGAGGTCTGGCTGTTGCTGCGGATGAGATTGCTGATCTGATGTGTCACTGGGGCTGATGCCGGTGAGGATCTGTTTGAATGTCTGTTTTTATCCATGAGGTCTCTGCAAAAAGAGACAAGACACATCCTTGGCTTTGTGTGAACAAACACACACATGATGCTGGACATGCACAGTGCTGTGTCCAGTTGTATACTTCAAGATTGCTTAGAAAATGATTTAGAAAGCTCTGCCTTGCATCAGCTATAGCTGTGATGCTGCACCAAAGGACATGCACTACCTGCCTTTACATACTACATAGAAAAAAAAAGGCAGATGGCCACAAATTTGGGATTGAATTGGGGATGTGTCTGGAAGAATACTATAGTCACCCTAAGAGGAAGACCACTCCTTAGAAATAGAGAGAAAAAAGAATTCTAGACATTTTAATTTCAAAAATGCTTATTGTGTGTTCATGTATACATCTTGCTGCCAGACAATGACCTTCTCAGCTGCAGAACTCTTAACTCGGATTCCTTTCCTAAAACCTGGATCCAGACACACAGAACAGAAGCCTACAGAAATGTATGCAGGTCCTTCCAAAGACAGCCTTGTCAACTGGAAGAAGCCATAAAATGAGGCTTATTTTCCCTGGGAGCTGCAAGAGTTTTTATTGTTGGCAGTTCTTGCAGGTAAACCAGGTGCTTCAGGAGAAACATCCATGAAACTGTGTAATCGACCTCTATTTCAAGAGGACCTGCTACGATGAACAATGTCCCTAGTTTAGAGAGGCACGAGGGTTTACATTTCAACTGCATTGGCTCTGTCTCTGAGCAAGTCAATTAGTCACAGTTAATCCCACCTTTTTAAGAGGGGAATAAATAATGCTCACCTTCTAAAAGCACTTTGCTCTGAATGACACACTTTAAATGCAAAATGGTGTGATTGAGAGAACTGCATTATGCAGCTGAGAGGATCACTAACACCTAAGTTTTATGCTGGATTTGCTTTCCAGAGCTGTAAGACCTGAGTACTGAAAGCTGGAGGTGCTTTGGGGAGCTGCGTGAGTATTTATCCCTTATGATTACATTCGCTAACCCAGATCTCTTCCTCTGTGGTCGTCCTCATTGCTGGTCAAAGATGTGGTTTAATAAAACCCTGTCCAAACAGGGATGCTGGGGACAGCTTAAGCTGAATTAAGAGAAAGGTAATAGAGCTGTTAACCCCTGTGTGAGCACTCTTGAGAATAAAGTAACCTTGGTTTGCAAATGAATTCCACTGGAGCCACTGAAGGGAGCTTCCTACCTGAACGACTATCTGTGCAAGGCTGTCAGAGAATTTAACATTTGAAGCAAGATGATTTTCAGCCTATTGCTTCCATATAATCTTGTTCACAGGTACTGCCTGAAGATCTCATTAAAAGCACTCCAGGAAAGCTATGAACCCCCTATCACCAGTCAAGCACACACATCTAAGCCTTGCAGGCTGTTATTGCCTACAAAGAAGTAGCCTGTTGGAGACAACTGGGCTCTGAAATACAACGGTCTTCACAGCTTTAAAATGATGTAACTGGAAGCTAATGAAATAACTATAGCCCAGGTGATACAGTCCTGTCATCGTTAATAAGGGTTTGCCTACAATGCAATTTTTAAAATCAGTTTTGCTAATGGATTCATGCACACTGCTCCAGATACAGGCATTTGCATTTTTATCTCGTTAATGTCCAGCTAACATTTGAATTCATCAGCATATCTGTACATTAATGAGAACTATGACTATCTCCAAAGGACCCATCACAATGCTACCTTCATGATTTCAGAATACACAGCAATCCTAAAGCAGCTGCACTGAAAACAGCCAGGTATCCCCTGAAAACACAGCAACGCACTCAATTCCTCAGCCTGGTGCTTTTTATTAACCTACTAGCAGGGACTGGCTTATTTCCACAGAGTAAAAGCCCTAAAAGACAAAGAGGGTTTTTTTTCTTTTTGTGTTGATAGTACTCATGCTTATCTGAGGAAAAGGCCTATCAGCTGCTTTAAGGACAACCAACATTTTAGAAGAATTAGAAAAAATAAAGAGGAAAAATAGTCCCAGAAGGAAGTGCTCAGAAGCCCAGGCAGCTCACCTCTCTTTGTCTCTGTCATCTTTGCTCAGAGAAAGATCCCTCTTCTCGGGCTCCCGCTCCCTGTCTCTGTCATGGTTTGTCACTGAGGAGCTTCGCTCTGAATCCGTGGGCTTGGGCCACTGTGGAGGTGTTGGGAAGGACGGCGGGGTCCGATGGAGTCTGTTCCATGGCTCATGGGGATTATTGAAATTCTGCAGGTTTGGGCCGTCTTTGTGGGTAAAAATGTTGTTGTGTGCTAGAATAACAGAAGGGGGAGGAAGAGTTAAAAATAATTCGAACCAAGTAATTATACAGACATTTTTCACAATACTAATCACAATCAGAACTGTCCTTTCGAGACTTTTTAATGGTGAGGGGGAGTTACTGCCAAGTGGACACAGGTAATGCCAACACTGGGTCTAAGATCCACCAGCTCTTTTAAGGCTGTTGGTGGAGGAAGCTTTAACTATACATCTTGGTAACACAGAGATGACTGAAAATGCCCAGCTTCTCTTCTCCCCCACCCCAGGCAAGGGTTCCAGCACTAAAGCAGTACTTTTCCTCAGCTCCTCTCACTGGCAGAAACTCTATTTTCTGGGTAGTTACAAGCAATCAGCTGCCTGCAGCTGAGGATTCAGGGACTTTTTTGTTAAAAGAAACCAGAGTATTTGGCGGTATGTATGTGTGTGTATAAACATAGAGCTTGGCTGTAAGGATTTTCAGAACAGTCCCTTGATTTTCCTCCATCCATCTTCAGCTGATTCCTGTTGCACCATGAGATGCACAAGCATGCTCTCTTTTTGTGTGGCTCTCAAGCATGTTTTGCCTAAAGGTAACACGGTTTTGAAGTAAAATTATTTTATACAGGTAATTCAAACTTCAGACAATGGTTACAGAGGAGGTCTACACGTTGAATTAGAAGTATCAATAGCTGTTCCACTATGTGTCTTCGCTGTTGAAGGGTGTTACTTTAGGTGCCCACAGGGTCCCAGAGCACAGTGGGGTCTTGCAGCTCCAGCACCTCCACAAGCACACAAGGTACCAGCCTTCAGCAGTGAGGAGACACAGAGCACAGCTACTGATCTCTGTGACATGCAGAAAAGCTCCCACCGCAGAGACCTGGAAATCTTAGGTGCAGTGTTTTCAGATAGGAGAATGGAGGTTAGGAATTAAACTTCTTTAAAAACTACCACCAGCTGCTGTAAATATTAGCATGTGGCTTTTCTGGAAGGGATGTTTGTCTGCAGTAACCCAGCCAGTACTTACTCAGAGCATGACTGCCTAATCCTCCAAAGGCATTGCTGCCTAAGTTCCCAAGGCCGCTGAAGGTGCTTGACCTGCTAAATGGATCTGGAAAGGCAAACAGGGATTTAGCAGGCATTTAGCCAAGAATGTTGGAGAATGAAACGCACCCCTCCCCTTCTTAACGGTTTGAATCCAAGTAGGATTAGGCCAGACTCTAAGTTGATCCTTCTCATTGCAAGGTTCTTTGCACAGAAAATTCCCATCATGTTAAAATGGAGAAGGGATTCAGTGCTCACTCTGCAAACAGGTGCTCTAATAAACTTTTGTATGCCGGTCAGAAGCGAGCTAGAAATTAAGGTCTAATAGCTGAAATTAGAGTGGCCGCTGCTGAGCTATAACTCTTTCTTATCAGTACTAATAGCAGAAGCATTGCAATTGCCTTGAAAGAAGAATCTCAGCAGGCTCCTCGGCCAGCACAATGAGGGGATGCATCGTCCTGTTCCTGTGTACAACTTTTTGTAATAGTGCAGAGACAGTCCTAAGCTAATTGCTACTGACATCCATCCTTATGCCAACTAACTTTGGCCTGTTTGTGCCAAAATCCTCTCCCATAACAGCTTCCTTCATCCCAGTGGCAGTGGAAACAATAGCACAGGATTAGAACCTACTACGACAAATGGATGGGAGGTTTATATCCTTCGAGGCAGAAGATGTATCATGCCTTTCTCAGCCAAGTACCTATTTGCCTATTGGCACTTCATAAACAGTCCTTTCCACCCCCCCCACTAGTAAATGCACCCATCTCCAGAAGACGTTTCTCTCTAAGAGTATATAACCCGACTCAGGTTTCTCCAGAGACAGCTTTGGGGTAAATCTTACCAGTGTACTTGTTTTTTTCCCTACTGGTTTCTAAACAATTCCTCCTTCTGTCCACTGGCTTTTTGATTGTCCCTTTAAAGTCTTTTACTTTCCATGTTAGAGGAGATATGTTGCTCTCCATTTCCCCACAGGTATCATATTTAAAATATAAGGCAAATGGCACAAATAGCTTGGGTCTTTGAGCAGACAGCTATTTGCTTATTTACTTATTTTAAAATAGATGTTCTTGCCTTTCTCTTTGATACTAAGTAGCTGAGTGACTCGGTGGAGATTATTTTGACAGAATGTTCAAGAATTGATGTAAATCTGGGTATTTGCAACAGAAAAAGTCTACTAGGTCATGTGGCATGCCATATTTACTGATTGGATGAGTGTTACTAAAACATTAATCAACAGAGCTTGAACTTTAATTGGCAATGAGCTGCTTGTGAGCTTCTAAAATGAGGAAATTTGAGAAAATCAGGCTCTACTTACTGCCAATTAGGAAACTGAAAGGCTGGCAAAACGTGCAGAACAGCTATTTGCCAGGAACTGTTCCTTGAACTCTTTTAAAGAACATAGCCAAGAACTTCCATAGGTGGGAAATGGTACGGGAGGAGCCCATTTTAAGTGGAGGCTTGTCTGAGGTACCTTTGCATAAATTTCCCCCATTTTCTTGGGCACATTCAGCTCCTGTTTCAGCTGCTGTGCAGTGTCCCAGCAGTGACAGATGTGACTGCTCTGCAATGCCCTCTTCTCTTGCAGGAGAGGGTCTGCTAACCTTGCCCCTCTCCTCTGGGGGAGAGTGAGGGGGTGTACAGGGGTGAGAAGCCGGCCAGCTTCTGGATCCTGTTTAAGCCTTTCCCTCCCACAGTGCTACAGTGCAGGACCACACTGGAGAGCCAAGAATGGGTCAGAGACATAGAAATGAAGGCAGGGTTTACTTACACTTACCTGCCAAGTGGTTTGTAGGCAGGAAACTGCTGTGGTGAGGTGAGGGACCAAAAGGGGTGGTGGCAGGATGTGTTGCACCTGTGAGAACAAGGTCCCTTTTTAGTTCCGGGGCAAGTGACTCCTTGCACACACAGAGATTCTCACCATCACACTGAAGAACCAAATGCAAAGGCCAGATCTAAACACAGCAAAGGCAGGGGAAGACCCCCAACACCAGCCAAGCAAACGAGCCACAGGGAGGATGGAGGATTTCTCTGAGAGCTCTATAAAGAGAGTCTGGGGCACTAGGAGGCAGGAGGAGACCTTGGTCTGAGGGCTGCTGCTCACCTGTAGTAATGAGGAAGCAAATCTCTTTGTCTGACATTTCTAGTCACTACTCTGTGTTTACATTAAAAAGGGTCAGCCCAGGTTATGGGCCCAGACAGAAGGTGCTCGGAAGTGACTGATTAGAGTCTATATGAAACACCAGTTAATGACAGGCATGCAGGGAACATCAATCATGCCTCTCCCATGAGAGCTCCATCTATGCTCTCACATCTGTCTCTGCATGCACAGGCTCCCCCTGTGGTATTTTTTCTCTTTCTTAGACACTGCTCATTGCCACGGTGCTGTGCTTCCTCATGGGAAAGGAACACCACTGCTGAGCATGCTGGATTACATGAGGTTGAGGTGAACCTGAACAGGCTCACAACCCCAGCATGAAAAGCACTGGTGTCACCTGCCATTGGCATATGTGTGTTTTGAGGAACATTAACTCACAGGTATCCTGCAAAAGACAATATGTTTGGGCAATCTCATAGGCCTGGCTTTGACCCCCTAAGATCAGTGCAGACCATTTTCAGGATGCAGCTGAAATCATCTTTTGAATCCCTATGTTTCATATATGTGTGACAAAATGCTTCTGTGGCTCCAGTACTACAGTGACAAGACCAGTCCCCTCCAACTGCTCAGGCTGTGAATGTCCTTCACCTGCCAGTACTTCCACTACTGCAGACAAAGAAGAGTTAGCAGCTACTGTAACTTTCAGATGCTGCCTGGATGCAAACACAACTTCTGCCTCCCTTGCAGAAAAAGCAAGACCTGCCATACCTGTGCATTAACAGTCTCACTTTGTTAGAAACTAGTAATGCCACATAATGACAGAAGCAGCATTTTCCTGAGGGCACGTTAAGTCATGTGCAAAACAGACCAAAATCTAAATAAAGCTTTACAGCGCTCATCTCATATACTTAGTAAAAAGTTATATTCCCTTAACACTGGGAAGAATAACAGGTAAAATCTAGCAAACACAAGTAGCCATGTGTCCAGAACATGAGCAGACTATGAAACCAGACAGGGAGACAGAGCTCTATGTCCCTCACCAGCTTGGGCACCTCAAACCTAAGCAGCCAGAAAATGAGTTGAGGAAACTTAAGAGAGACCATGGCAACGAGACCTATCTAGTACCTATCTATAAACATTCTGACTGCTCCAATGCTTCAAGACGGATAGAGACTGTCATCTTTCTAATCCTTTAAGATTTCAGAAGGTGTATAATGGATGGGAGATTTCTTCAAAGGAGACGGCTTACAAACTCAACTACATGGGCTGATAATAAAAATCCTCTGGAGAAAGCCAGGAGCAGCATTGCAGGCTGTCAGGTAGTTATGAAATATAGCATCTGCCACGCAGCCCAACATCCCTCCTGAAGACAGGTGGCCCTAAGATAACTTATGTCTCCCACAGTAACCAGGCAATGCAGCAGAACCAATGATTCACATCAACTGCACACGTGTTCGATAAGGTGAAAAGAATGCCTTGGATATTGCAGAGTAGAAGATTTATTCATCTCTATATTACAGCTGCAATGTTTGCTCATGTTGATAGCACTCTTTACCCAGATTTACCATGTGATGGTTCTTGTGATTAATGTACTCACGGACAAGTTGCTGTAAGGTTGTTTATCTCTAGTGAAAGTCTTCTATTAATTTGCCTTCTCTAATGTTTCTATTCCATGCTATATCCCCTCTTGCTTTTGTGAATTGCTTGTATCTTTTAACAGAAAAAACTCCAGATACCACCTGGACTGGTGCTTTTCTGCCTGTCAGGGCAAACTCTGCCCAAACAGCCTTCAGCAGCAAAACATGGCATGAAACAAAGTCCTTGTAATGACAACACAGGACAGACTGAGGACAGTACAAGGAAAAACCTGCCATAGGAAAACAGCCAGAGGTTTGTAAATAAGCTGAACTTATGCGTTCAAGTAGATATAGTAAGTATCTTGGCCTCATACTATCAAAATACCTTTAAAGACATTGAAATACAGGGTAGCGCCCTACAGTGTAGAGCTGGCACCAGCACTGATTATATCTTGTAGAAATGTGCATTTGATGCTTAAGAATTTCCATCCACACATAAAGCAAAAACACAGACTGAAGCACTGCTGGAGTTCCTGAAGGCTATCTCACACTTGCATTTGAAACTCAGTTCTCACAGAAATTTCAGCCTGATTCTCATCTGTTGCTTTCCTGTCATGTTTGGGACAGAATTCAAAACAGTTCTAACATCACCCATTTCAACAGGGTTGAACCAAGGGTGAATATGACCATGTCTGCACAGAGTTAGGGTGATTATGCAATACTGCATCATTAAACCAGAGTAACATTAGGGAAGAAAATTACATTATTTGCTAATTAATTACATACATAAAGAGTTAAGTTACATCTCATCAACTGATAGAGCTCATTCAGAATGCAGACTTTAGTGTCTCAAGAACAGAAAAAAAATATAAAAAAGTTGAGGGGGACAGTTAAGCCTGGGAATAGAATGAAACCATTTGGTAGACAAACATCCATGTGAATCCACAGTGTCCTCCTAAACCAGAATGTCAGAGTTGCAGTCTCCCATGGTCAAAGCCACAGAGAAAGGCACAGTGAAGCTTATTGCCCTTTGGTAATTGCATAACTGTAATTACTTCTACAACAGATTAGAAAGCAATTGATCAATGTGAACTGCATTCAATTTTCTTTTTCTTTTTTTTTTTTTAAATTCAATATATACCATTTAAAGCCCTAGCATTTACTGGACTTTGTAACACATTCGGGAATTTTCTATTTAAAAACCAAACACTTCACAAATACACCTTCTGTGATATTTTCAATGCTGTTACTGAAGTTCTCCTTTTACAAAAAAACCCTTGTTTCAGAAAACAAACAGAAACTTGGTGAGTGGAGGAGCAGAGAAGAACATGGCAAATATAAACGCAAGAAAGAGACTGGGGCCACTTCCAATCCTGTGCAGTGGAAACATTTTCAAGTGTTTCGTCAAAATTGCTTTTAAAAATCACTCCATAGCCTATTAATCAGGCACGTAAGAAGCAGCTGCAGAGACATGAATGTAAGCCAAGTTGCTGCAGCTCAGTGACGTGCAGAGGATCCTGCACTGGGGTGGTGGCAGAGCCCCGGTCACTGCAGTGGCCAGTGCGTCTGCACCCCTCTGAACCAGCCTTGCCTGATTCTATTTTTGAGGCATATGTAGCTGTAGAGACACATATGACATACACTATGTGTTTGTTTGGTATCTGCTACAAGTAATGATATTCCCTTACCTGTGGTAGAAAACAGAGGCCTGGCAAGATCTTGCGGGTAATGGAAACCTGGAAACACTCCAGGGGCAGGAGGTCTGCTGAACAGGTCAAGTTTACCACCTATCTCTAGCTTGTGGGGATCCAGCTGCATTTGCTGTCAAATGACATAAAAACAATCTCATTATATATTTCCTTCTTTTACGGGAGAAAAAGAGTTAAGGCTCATTCCTCCTTAGCCCTGCCAGGGAGAGTTAGTGAGAGTGACAGCAGCATCTCTGGTCACACAGTCGTGCTCTGACAGCATCTGTAGGGCCATTTTGCTCCTCAGCCTCTCGGCTGCCGGCCCCATCCACATGGATAAGGTCTGAAGTGATCCCAGCCCCTCAGCACACACTGCAGCGTGGAACATGATACACTGAGCGTGCTGCTCCCCGGGATCAGTCGGCGCCCTCAGCCTGACAAAACATACTCTGCAGGCAGAAAGCTGCCGACAGAAGACTTGAGAGCTGGGTGATGGACTTGTCTATTTTGCTTCTCCAGTCTGAAAGAGAAAGACATGCCTATACTATGCCCTTCCTGCAGCTTGTACAGCTCAGTATGCAGGCAAGAGGCAAAGGATAAAGCTATGAGGCTCCTCCAGAGGCTATTTTTGTCCTTGCCCTATAGAACTGATCACGGCCAGAACTGCACCTAGGTCACAGAAGCCTCTCAATAGCCTAAAGATTACATATTTGCTTATAAAAATACAAGAACACACACCACTTGCAGAGGCAATCTTGACAGTGCATCTGCTTAAGCACTGAATAGTCTTCATTAATGGGACAAAAAAACGACAGCAGGAGCTATGAAAAAATAAAACCTACACAACTCCCCTTATCAGCTACTCCTCCTGCCACAGGGAACCTTGAGCCTCTAATAGCATGCCAGTGTACCTGTGTCCTGTTACCTCTTGAGCTGTAATCCCCCTCCCTCTGCCCACCATCACAGCAGTGCTGGAAGCCCTATAACCTCTCACACTGGAGCTATCAATCTATTCTCCTGCTCTCTTGCTTTGTTAATATGTTCTTCACTGTATCGGCCATTTCATTACCTACTCCACAGGAGGGACTAGTACAGAAGGGGAATGACATTAAATGTGTGTGCTTTGTAAAAAAGATGAAATTGGGGGAAAATTACCCTCCCCCTCACTTTCTTCATCTCCTTCTGGCTGTCCACTTAGTATGTACTGCTCCTTCTACCACCCTTCAACCCAGCTCTTCTGCCCTCAGATAAACTTTACAGTTGCTACAATAAATGTTAAAAGAGTGTAAGTATTAGTTAATCAATACAGGCAAGCTTGTGAATCACCACAGTAACTGCTTCCTGCCCATTACTCACTCAAATACAATCTGTAAGCTAAAAGGCTTGGCTTTGTTCCAGAAACTGTCTGAATTACCTTCATCTTTTGCTGGTGATGGTAGATCTGCCAGGCTATCTGTACATGAACTGCACACCACTTCCCAGGTTTCTGCAATGGAAAGCACAAGAATTTAGATAAATCTATACAGTAGTAATCTCCATCAGATAGAACATTTCATTTCCCTTACTGTCAACCATGCAGCTAAGCAATGAGAAAGGGTGATTACTGAAATGGCACAATGGGTGATCAGCATTTTCTTCTGTACTGCAGCAGATGATGTTTAAATTAGGAAGGAAACAGGAAGAATGTAGGATATCTTCCTCATCTCATGGACATCTGAGATCCCTGCCTTGTTCTTTCCTACTTGCACTCCCCCCATCATAAACTGAAATGAATGTCAGCCAAGAACAGTATGCCATGCTTACGAGAAAGCAACTAATAGTTCACAGTTCTGCTTCTGAAAAGAGCCCTGTTCATTCATCCCTGCTGCACTGCAGGCTAAGTCATGCGTGGTTATTATGGCTACTTGCTTTTGGGGAGGAAAAGGGTACAGACAAACAATCACCAGGATGAGCAGTGCCACAGCTGAACAAGTCACTATTTTCTGCTGAGCTGTGGCACTCACTGTAGGGTGTTTACTTCAGAAGTGCATTGACCTAAGCCACCATGAATCTGTTCACTGGTCAATGTCTGCCCATGTCACAGTCATTTATTTCTGTGACCCTTATTTCATACTGTGAACTATTAATGCACATAAATGGATGCAAAATACGGCTGGGATTCAACCTAAACGTTATTAATCAGAAGTGGCAAAGAGCTAACTGTGACATTTTGCTTTAAGTGCAAGATGAGTGAGAAATTTTCTACTGGACATGTTACATTTCAAAAGCACATGCATAATATCCAATGTGTCTGTGTATAAATATGTATATAAAATCCCCCACAAACCTTACTTACTCTTACTGGAGGCCTGTAAGGGTCTGACACCTATGGAAAAAGCAGAAATAAAACAATCAGTCTTTCTAAAACTAGCCAATATACAGAAAGGTGGGGAACTTCCTTCCTCTGAACAAGTAAAAGCATTTAGAAAGCAATGTTCCACAGAAATCCCCTGTGACACAGGAAACCTGAACGGCTTAAAGAAGGCTTAAAACTCCTCTTTCATTCCTTGAACCAAACTCAGCAGAATTTTATGATAAACAAAGCAGCTTCATGCCAGCAGCTGAACAGTGCCAGTGCTTTTCTGAACCTTGTAATCGTTCTGAAATGGAGCACATAAAAGTGGTCTCCAAGCAGTGCTTAGGGGAAAGATATTGAAGGGGTTTCCTGCCCCATTTCCCTCTGACTTTGTTTAAAGAAGCCAATACCTCCCTTTTGAATTCACGACTGGTGGAGGCTTCTGTCTCACCAGAAAAAGAAACTTCTGTCCTTGACTGCACGTTCCAAGTATACAGGCCAACTTGCTCACCAGCTCGCTCTCTTTTTTTTAATGAGCAATCACTATATTTACTGTAAATCCAGATAAGCTGAAGGGAAGATTAGATATTGTTGCCTACCCCTGGAGTCTTCTGCAGCAGCGTATGGTGGACTGTGCCTGGTCTACCTGCTACATCAATAGGGTTTGAAGTCTGAAAGACAAGAAAAGAGCGTGAATAATACTGTATCACACTAGCAGTACATTTAACATCTCTATCTGATGTTAACAGCATTAATTAGTCCATGTTTGCACTGTGCTTTGAGCACGCATATTGCTACATTAGTGCTAAATGTTATCTCTTACTGACAGCCAACAGCATTTAACCACCATGTTATCAATTATAATTGAGCAGCAGTAACAGTATTCCAGTAGCACCCCTAAGCCCCGCTGAAATCACACCCGTCGTGCTATGCAGTGTGCAAGTGCATGGGAAGAGACAGTCCCTGCCCACCAAGATTATTCTTTAGACAAAACAGGTAGGAGGTAAGAGAGAGAACGACAGAGGTGGCCTGACTTCCTCCATGTTTCAGGCAGCAACCAGTGCTGCAGTCAGGAACAGAACAACGTGAGCACCCCAGTCCCACATTCCACCCTTTGGACCATGGCCCCTCTCCGACTGGGGCCAGGTAACACAATGCCTAAACCAGCAACAGCCCATCTATTTGCTTTGACAAGGCAAAATGAGAAACCTTAGAAGGTGCCTGTGGGTCTTTCATAGCTTTGCATTGTTTATCCCATCACTTTCCAGCAAGAATTAAACACCTCATTGAATGGATCCCTGCTCCTCCTCCTCCGGATCCCACCTGTTGCCTTGTCCTAGATGATCCCCAAGAACTCATTTATCGTCTCACTCCGGCATTCATCCATCTCCCACTCCCAGAGCAACTGCACCTGGTGCCTCTGCACAGCTGAGCACGGAGGGGTTAAGCCTCATTCCCCAGGAGATTATTTCACTCACATTTTAGGGCAAATTATAGTAGATTTCAAACAGTACAAGGCATGAGCATGATCATGCGTGTGGGAGGGAAGATAGGTGTTAATTCGTCTACGGCTACATAACTTCCAGACTCATTAAAAAGAGAATTCTTGTGTGTGTGTGTAGGTAAGTCAATGCACTCCCCAGGCAGATCTGAGCTCTCAGGGCCTCTCTGACAGCTGAGGTATATATAAGGTGGCAAATAAATTACAGCTATCACACAGGCAAGAGCTTTAAGATCACAACATGTTAATAGCATGGTGTCATCCTGTCCCTTTGTCCCCCGGAGAAAGATGTGAATGTTTCCTCCAGCAAAGCAAACTGAATACTTCTGACCTTTTCAAGTTCTTAGCTTGTGGGAACTGGCCTTTGGCATACTCAGTGAGAAGTTTACCGTCAGCCTGGATTTACGTGCAGTGGACTTACACGCACAGCTGTAGGCAACTGACATGCGAAGGGGAAAAACAAAACCAAGACCTCTGCTTTGGAAAGCAAGAAGTGCAGGATTCAGAGTGCCAAAACCAAGTCATCAGGTCTGTAGTGATTATGAAGGCTGTAGCTGAACAGCTTGGGAGGGAGAGAGCACTGAAAAATGATGCAGTAACAATGACTTGAGTGGTTCTGCCTAGCAGTTGAGCTCTGCCTCCTCTAGGAAACTGGAAAATAATGTGCCGAAGTGGCAGATCCATTTTTCAACCTATTTGAAATGTTAGATTGTATGTAAATAGAGCACCGTCCAGGGAGCAAGTGATGTCAATGATTAACCATGGCACCAGGGTGTGACCTTGTACTGCTTAAACTCAAGCTAGCAAATGTTAGATCTATCATTAAAACAAATTAAAAGCTAGTTATAACAACACACTAGCAACTGCTTCAAAATGTAACGGGTCTGTGCTCACTTTTTCTTTCTCACTATGTAACTGCTTCTCCTTGGCCTAATGGTATTCTACAGTGAGATGGGATCTGAGCAGCTCTGTAATGAAGATGGAAAGCAGAAGAGCATGCCGTCGGTGCACCAGCAGCTCCTCAGTAACAGGAAGCAGCCTTATGGCAGAACAGAGCCCTAGCTGCACACTAGCAGCATTTTGCCAATTCCATCTTATTTGTGCAACTCCTTTCCTTGGAAAATCAAGTTCACACCCTGACAACTCGAGGTCTGTAGGGACTCCCTGGCATTCCTTGCAAGAATAACAACAATTAACACCGGCAGAAAAACTCCATCAAGGGATGACCGTGTTCTGTCCCTCTTCCTCCCTCCGCTTTGATGAACCACTCCTTTTCTAGGCCTGCAGCCACTACATACAGGACTCTCATCAGATGAGCCCTGAGGAAATACTCCAGGTTCCATTAAAAACATCAAGTGAAGGGGGAAGGTTGTAAGAAGCCTTATTTGCAGCAGTTGCTAATTACTGACTTCCACTGATGTCAGAGAGACTGCTGAGGGAAGCACATCCCACAGACCTGCCTGGCATGGTTATGGAAATCGCCTTCCAAATGCAAGCAGGGAAGGCCTGGCTAAAGTGCTGGTCCTTCCAGCCTTCTAACACAGTAGCAGAGAGCTCTGTGGAAATGCAGTTCAAGATAAGAAATCTCTACAATCACAACATGTGAGGAAGGTAAATGTGTCCCCTTACAAATGAAGTAAATGCTCTGTTTTCAAACAAATACTGCATAGATATAATCTGTTACTTCTTGTTTGGAGAGATTTAACAGTTTCGGCACACTTAAAAATAGTTAATAAAAAGAACATGTCTGGGAGAAAAAAAAAGCAGTGCACACCACAGAATTCGCCAAACACAGGGGTTATCATGGCAACATTTCCAAATGCCAATCAGTGCTAGTTGTAATGACATGTTACAGCTGCAGTGCACCTTTCAAACACATTATCTCAAAGAAGCTTGCAGGCATTAATCAACCCTTTAAAACCCACTGCAAGATAACTTTATAGATGAGGAAGCTGAGGAACAGAAGGTTTAAGCGACTTGCCCAAGGTCAGACAGTGTTGGAACTGGGAATAATAATTCAGCTCCTTCCAATTGCTCTACCCATTTACAGCAGTCTCTCCCTATTGTTCCCACACTTGTGCAGTCAAATTCTCATTGTTTTTTTTTTTCCTGGAATAAACAGAGTTTATCTTTTGCAATCTCAGACCATTAGATTTATAAAATGATTTGGGACTCATTGGTCTGTTATGAGCTGTAAATATTTCAATTCAGTAATGCACTTGACTGTATGCTTCTCCTCCAGTTTCAGCTGACCTCCCAAGTGAACTGCTATATCCTTTTCCAAGGAAGGATTTGTAGTGCTAAGAGAAAATTTCTGCTGAAGTGTTGGCTGCTTTGTGCAGAAGATGCTCACAGTTCTGCGGGGTGATGGCTTCCAACCCTGCGCTGCATTTCTTGACTTAAATCATGTACTACAAAATCACCAGAGACACGACTCTGAACACAGTTTCTCTCACAGCAAAAGAACAAAGCCTTCAGAAGAAGAAGTTTGTACCTTCGGTTGAAATGCTCCCTGAAGTGACCCAAAGGGACCTGAATGTGGAAGCATGGGTGGCATTCCAGGCATTGCTGGAGGATAGGTTGGAAAGAACTACAAAAGAAAAAGAGATGCTTATGTCACAGGATGACTTGAACAATAATGGAGGTAGGTGCCAAGCCTGGCACGTACAAAAATAGTACTGTGCTGAACAAGTGCCACAGTGAAAATACATACTAAATTTGCTTTCAAATTTTTAAGAGCAAAGCCAAAACTTGGAAAATGCACTCATCTGATGAATTTTCTAGATAGTGCTGAATGAGTGTGCCTTTAAAAATTGTGGACTATTGCAGGAAGCACAGAGCATAATTTGGGGTTTATGTTCCCTTTTTGTTAACTTTGCATTTTTCTGCAGTTGCAAACAAATTGATCCTTTTCTGAAATGTGACTTGCCTTAATTTCCACAGAAAAAAAGCACCACAAGATGCTGCATTGCACTCGAACCACAGGCAGCATGCACACCACCTTGTAGTTGTGTAGGCTGGGTTACATTTTGCTTAGGCCTCTCCTGAGCACGTACAGCAGTTTTACAAGTCCCAAAACATGTAGTTTTTGTGCTTTGGAGCAGTGGGGAGCACCAGGAAGAAACCACCAGTCTGACTTACTCCTGTGACCTGAGCAAAACCTTGTGAAAGAGCCATGCACTCCGGGCTGCTGCACTGGGAGAAGCACCAGCTGCAAAGATACTGCAATGACCACTGATGGAGCGATTCCTGCGCATTCCCTGCCATCCCAGGCACAGCGATACAGAGCCGCAGCAGCAAAAACGCAGCAGACAGAGATTTAAAAAATAATAAAAAAGCCCAAAGAAAATTTCGTACATTAAAAACATAAAAATCAAGACGGGAAAAGAGCTTCAGGAACGAATGAATCAGAACACTACTCATCAATTGAAAACAGGCAAAAGAAGAGCAAGCAGAACCATTAACAAATAAATCAACTAGAAACAAGGGCACTCACGTTGGAATGTCGAAAGTAAGGGTTGTCTAATTTGGGAGCATACTTGTCAAACTGGAAAGAGAACAGAAAAAAAAAAGGAAAGAGGTGAGTTTGGTTTTGGCAGTAGCAGACACATCAGCATTTGAACACAGACAAATAATCATGGCCTATGTGTACACCATTTAACAGAGCAAAACTGACTGGTTATTCCATACTCGCTCATCAGGGAGCTGACTGATTTCCCAAAGCTAACAGAGAGTAGCCCCTGGGTCACACTGGGTGCTGCCAAGGCTCACTGCAGAACCCTGTCTCAGGCACTGCATGAAGAAATTCCTTCACGGGGAAGAGAGCAGTCCTGATAACTGCAGCACAATGAAATGCAGGGAAATTCAGCTCCAGGTCTAGATCTGGTATCTGTCTCTGAATCACTGAACTAGATCACAGACTAGCAGGTGAAGAACATTCTCCATTAGATCCCAGCATCTACTGTGGGGCAGCCAATACCAATTCCCAGTTTTCTGGGTTCCTGCAAGAACCAAAATTGTTTGGGAGAGAGCTTAATTGCTTTAGGTGCACAAATTTTGATATATTCCCCCTCCCCTGCAAAAGGGAGAATGCCCAGAGAAAAGGTGATTAACCTTTTCCATTCTGGCATGGGGTTTTTACACCTCCATGTGTGCAGTCTGTGCCCCATTTCTCCTGTACCATCTTGGAAACAAAACCAAAGCACATAAACATTGCATTTTTGAACAGTATGTACATTCTGGTGGGGAGGAGGGAGCAGGAAAGAAGGCAGGCAAGGGAGCTGTAGGACCCCATGAAAAGCTGCTTATTTGGCAAGTCAGCTGCTGTTTCACACTCCTCTATGTGCAGGAGAGTAGATTTGTAATTTCATTAATTACAGTTATTACTGGAGCCATGGCCCCTCCAGTGTAAATACCATAAATTACCAAACACATGCAGCTGTAAATTTCAACACTCTTCTCTGGTGCTGGGATTAGCAGACCTGATCTAGTGGAATATAAGAAGATGTGAGTGAAATATAACAGAAGAGCCTCGCAAGTTGTTTTTGGTCTGAAGGCTGACATCAGTGGGCACGGGTGGGAGGGGAGGGAGCAGTTCACAGGCTCGGGTATCACGGTTCTTAAATAACACAGGAGACTTCTGAGAAAAGATTCAGGATTGTTTTACACAGACCAAGAAAAGAAGGGAAGGTGTTTACACATGAGTACACTGAGCAAACACCTGGGGCTGGATTTTGTGTGGATGATATTGCTTTTAATTGTTTTGCTGCTAAGGAGATTACAACCCAAGGATGTCATCGGGCAGTCAGCAGTCAGAAAGTGAGAAACATTATGCTCCTTGAGTCCTTGGTAGTTCTTCCCAAATGCTGCTTTGGCTGTTGCTCCTGGTGTTTGCTGGCCTTAGCAGAACAGGGTTATTTCTGCAGTTTGGACACAGTATGAAACTGAGAGGGGGGAAAAGCTAGATCTCATGCTTTCAATCTCACAAAGTAATTGCCAGAAATGGGGAGAGAGTGCATTTTAAAGTACTGACAAAATCCATTTGTAGCAGATCCCTAACAATTTTGTAACAGCTGCAGAAAAGTCTCATTGTGTTACAAGCAAATTCAATGACAAAGGGCTTATTACACGGCCAGGAGGATCTCTCCCACTAGAACTAGCCACACACAAATTAGTGCTTGTTGATGTAATCAAATAATAAAATGCCAAAATCGATACAGATTAGGAATTAGGAGGAAAAGGGACAAAACTCGTATCAGATGAGATGCTGCACTGTGGTGAGAGCTCTGGGTAAACCAGCACAGTCTGTCCTGCACTGAGCAGTTGTGGGGACCGTGTTTGGGACTGGAAGCCACCCCATCTCGTGCAATCCTTGTTGGAGTCCTTTGGTGTGTCATGGCTCTGGAAAAGGGGGAATAGAAATACACAGCAGGACACACGAAAGGAAACTAAAGGGACTCTGGACGTGTCTCGTGGGTGCTGTTTGTGCTCATGGGCAGCAGCATGGGGGACCGAGAGGCTCAGTGTGGGGGCTCTGGGTGGAAAGGAGGTCCCTGCGGGAGCGCTGGCCTGCAGGTCAGAAGGGCAGGGACAGCACGCCTGGCGGAAATGAAGAGGGCTGGGTTTTGTTTGACAAGAGTGGGTTAGGCTTTTTGACCAGAGATGCTCTACTTATCCTCACATTTTGGGCTGGGGTACGCACCATGGGAGGTGCAGAGGGCGGCATGAGCGGCGTCTGGGGCAAGCTGGATGGAAAAGGAGTGAATGTGTGCTGGTGGGTGTGTTGGTGCTGATGCGTGTGTTGGTGCTGGTGAAACTCCGCTCTCAGCAGCGGCACCGGGCCAAGTGAGGCAGCGGCCCGGTCCGAACTCTGAACCAAAAACCGGTTGTTCAGCTCTTGCCTGAGCAGTTCGTGATCTAAAGGAGAGAGAGAGAGAAAAAAAAAAGACACAGAGGCCCGTGGGCCTGTGAGTACCACAAAGACGAAGGAGAAAGAGTCAATATTCACCTGGCATTCCCTGTTTCTGCAGGTCATGCTGTGGTGGTTTTCTACGTGAGGACTCATTGGTGGAGGTAAGAGAGATGCCTGTGACAAAGTACCAATCAGAATCCCCGAATGAGGCTGGCAATACATGATTGGTTGGTTGAATGATATCAACAGGCTGGTATCTAAAGACAAGAGAGAACACCATGAGTCATCACAGCAGAAAACATCATCGGGGGTCCGCAACCTCCGCCCCGGCCCCCGCCCGCAGCCCCCACAGCCCAATCCTCCTCCTCCCCGGCACCGAGGGCTCTGTGGGGTCACACCTCAGAGGTCCAGTCTCATGCCACGGTGGCCAGACCTTCCCCCGCCAGCAAGATGCTGGGGAGAGCCCTCGAGGCCAACAGCTCGCTTTAAAATGAGTCATACTGACCTGCTTCCTTTGGAGGTTTGAAATTCAGGGGCAAACACACACACACTGGAAGTGGATGGTGGGCCCAACACGTGGATTATGTGTGTATGTCAGGCCCTCTTAAGAGGTAAGATTTTGACAACATCTATGGATAACCGTGGATTTGGGTGGCTGGAAACTATCTGCTCAGACAGCCGTTCCTCAACAGATCCCAATGCCATCCTCCCACGCCTCAGCCTCTACTCAGGCACACAGTGACCAGAAACATCCATCAAAATCAAGACCTTTACTGCAATAAGTGTTTTTTGAGCTCTTAAACACCAAGCAATCCTCTCCTCAATTTCTAACCAGATGTAATTCTCATTTTTTGTCATTGCCTTCAGGATTTTCTCCTGTGAGAAAATAGAGAGGAGGAATCACTGGGACAAGGAGAAACACTGAACTGGCTCGAGATCTCATGAAGGTTGCAATGACTGATGAAACAAAATGTTCAATCATATGATGTGGCCTCTTCTCAGCATCCTCTTCTGGAACCACAGCTTGCACTGCATGCGAATGTGCTGTAGGGCAGTGAAAGATACCAGTATTTTGAATCCATCTGTGCCTTTGCCTAAGAACTTCAAAAAAGGATCAACACTCAAAGTTATATATTTTCTAAGCAAAGAGCAACCTGTGCCCCTAGCTGCGGATAACACACACCCAGTCCTGACTGACCTACTTGCTTCTGAATTTACATGAATCCATTTCTTTCAGTGTAACACCCCTTTCAAACTACAGCTCTGAATATAAACGGGCAAAAGAACACCTGCACTTTAAAGTTTTATTTCATGTTCTGCAGGGATTTCTTTTACTTCAATTTTCTACAGTAACATTAGAAATGTCTAAATCAATCACTTTCTGAAGTGACACGGTTAAGATCTTTAAAAACAGTCACTGTGATGGGGAACTTCAAGGTCTCTACTACCACTTAGGAGCCTACATCCTATTGAAAGTCACATTTCAAAGCAAATTTTGGGTGTTTAAGTCATTTGCTTTTCAGTAATAAATGTACTGCTAAGAGCAGGTACTGTGTACTGCTACAATCTTTGTAATAATATAAAAGCAGTAAGGATATATACTTGTGATACTGAAACCTAAGGCACTGGAGCAAAAGAGTCTATAATGGGTTCTCCTTGGACTGAGCAAGTAAGAATAAAAAACCCTAGGCTGAAAGCTCTTAGGTCCAAAACCTAACCTCTTTAGAGAATATGAGTATGATTTCATGTGTGCGTGTGTTTATGCATTTAAATCTGACATGACTTAAAGAAACTGAATCCTTCTGTTAGCATCAAGATAATCCACTTTTCTGGAGGGAGAGATAAAAGCAAGTTGGCAGTTGCAAGTGCTCTGATATCCAATTTCTTTAAGAGACTTGAAGTCAGACTGATAGATTTGCAGCTGGCTCCAGTCCATAGTCCTGTACCACAACTTTGGCCTCTGTCAGGAAAAGAAAAGGCCTGGAGATGTTTGGAGAAGTGGTGTGGCACTTGGAGGAGTGGCTGCTCCGTTGTAAGGATGGATGGCCAAGGAATAACCCAGCTCCGTGCAGGGCTCCAGCAATGTCAGGATCAGAATCTGCCAGTGATGCTTCATCCATCAGGTCAGCCATACCACAAGCAGGAGCAGAGAGCCTGAGCAGCCCTTTGGATGCCCAAACACCCCTGCTCTGTGTGTGTACATGAGGTGGCCGTGGCACAAAGAACTCAGTCCTGCTCATGGTGCCCTCACTTTCAGAAGAGAAGAGACACAGACCACTGCTTCCTCTGTGTATCCTACATCAGAGCATTCTTGGTGCCCTAGAGCAGACGGCAGAAACCCACACAAGGGTTGCTCCTGTGTTACCTGTATTAGCTTTATGTTTCAAAGGGAAGAAATGCCACCAGAAGTGCATTCCTGTCTCACCCTTCAGGGCTACTCAGAAATATTGTTTGCTTTTAAGAACTTCTATGTGAATGACAACAGAAGCTCCTGGCTCTGCAGCACTCTGTATTGATTTTATGATGTGCCACTTTGCAGGCATTTCATACAGTGCAGACAAGAGGCATTTCACTGTCTGCAGGGTTAGACACTCAGACCTTTCCCTCCACTAACTTAGGCTTCTCCTACTTAAATTGCAGGAGAAATCCTTTTAGTAGGAGCAAGACTGTTACTGTTTCCTGGCAAGCTGCTGAATGTGAATAGGTCACTTGATCTTGCACCTCCTGAAGTTAATGGTGAAAACATACTTGCTTTCAGTGACTGCAATATCATGCTTTTAGTAGAGCGCTTTGCTATTTCCTTTTGCAATGCTTTCAAAGTCTCCATCACAGTAGTCCTTTGCCTGAAACAGGGGAAGCAATGAATAGGTCTCCCACAGCGCTGCCAACATCTTCCCAGCCATGTGGTTGAAATTCTAGATGGTGCCAGGGTCCGTGAAAGCCGCCAGCCTTGGCCTATGTGGTCCTGCCTCTGGCTAGGAACCCATGGCACCTTTGTGTATCATCATTCTGAGAGCTCACTTTGGACCAATTCATGTTTTTTCTTTCACTTAAAGAAGCAGTTATAAATAATGAGACATTATTTAGCTCCTGGAAGAAAAAAAGGGGATGCAAGGCCATCAGATTTTTCCACAGCAAATCTGTCCTCTCCTTATTCCTTTAACTGACTTCATAGGAAACAGAGGGAGTGTTTTTTGCAAAATGCTTGTCCTGTTTAATCCCTGCTGAGTTAGTTGTCGAGTCAAATGCCAGATCAAAAGGAGGCCCCAGCAAGTGAAAGTTGCTGGGAAGTCTCCAGCTGCCAGGGTCTCTTCCAGGGACAGCTGTAGGCTAATGGATAAGCTATAAACAGGGCATTTAGGGCAGAAGTGACAATAGAATGGGGGCCAGGGTGAACAAAGGAAACTTTTTAAAAGGACGAAAAGATAGTGAGAGTTGAACAGCAGAGCTTGTCAGCTGAGCTGCCTCTGGCTCAGACAGAAAGGCCATGGAGTCATGGGCACAGAGCACTTGATGCTGCAGGCACAAGATCCTGCTCCGCCGGCAGGATGTGCTGCTGGTCGAAGGATCAGAGTGGGGGATTCACTCAGATTCAAGTGTTCAGTTAGAACAACTGCCTGGGACCATTAGAAACAGTGTTTTCACATCAGTTCTAACAGCACCAGCTTTCCTTAGAATGACGAGAGAAAAGGAGAGAATTGCAAACTGTGCATCAGTACTTTGTTAATCCAAAAATTGTCTGATGACTGGAATGCCACACTGGGCAACTTACACCCTAAAAATGACTTTTTTTTTCTGAAAATTTTTCTTTTGAAGACTTCTTATAGGAAGCTACAGTGCTGTGTCTGCAATCTCTCATCTGCTGAAGCACGTCCAGGTCTCCTAACTGTTCCATGAGCACTGCCACAATTCCAGCACACACTGCCTGCAGAGGGGTTGGCGTCACTGTGTTTTACCTGCCCACCAGCCAGCCCATCTCTCAACACCCTCCAGCGCATGCACGGCACACCAGCCCTGGAAGAAGAAGGGAACCTACCCGCAGGGTGCCCTGGTATCACGAGGCTGTTGGTGGGTAACGCTGGTGGAGGTGGCAGCGTGGGTGGGGTGGCGAACATGGCCGGATGGTGCTGGTGTTGGGTCTGCGATCTGAGAGAGAAGTGCGAGGTAGCAAGATTAGAGATGGAGAGGGGCAGAGCTGGGCCGGAGGAATGGTGCGGAGGAATCTGGGGGGACAGGGGAAGGTGTTTCGGGAGGCTGATGCTCGTTGCACTGCTAGCACTGCTGCTCCGGCTGCAGAGAGAAAAAGGTGGGAGGGAGAAGGGGGAAGAGACAGAGACAGAAAGAGTATGTTACAATACAAGACTGAAACAGTGTAAGAAATACACTAGCAGAAACATGACAACTATCGAACACTGACCTCCCTTAAGCTTATGCTTTTGCTTGTCTAATGGCAATGGAGACAGTCAACGAATCTTAATGAACATCTCCAGTGGGGCAGAACAGGCCCCAGAACATTTCCTCCAGTGCCACAGCCCTCAAAGCTATCGATGAGATGCTGATGATAGCCACAGAGGCAGCTGGATTTTGCACCTTTCTTTACCCTCTGGTGACTTTGCAGAGGCCAAGTGTGCCCTTAAGATCATATGAGGCAGTGCCTTGAATTCCTGTTCCCGCTGCTCTGGGTGTACAGAGATGCACAGGGTGAGTGACTCTGGGGCCACGTTGTATCAGCTGTGCAACTGTAGTCACACAAGCATGCAAACACACACCATGCTAATGATTTTTCCCATAATACTTTGTATTTTACATCTTCTGTTATTATTACTACACTGCAAGTGATCTAAGTTTTGTGTTAACTACCACTGCAGTTAACAGTTGTGTAATTCCCACAATACTGATTATTTGTTGCAATCTAAACCTCTGAGAGATCTTGAATAGTTCAAAATATTCACCATTTATGCTATGGTGGCTTTACAGCGTAAAACCACAACAGAGCTTAAGTATGCAGGATACTGTGAAATACACATTAATGGCAGCTCTCTGTATTCATATTCTGACCTTTGTGTACCCAAATATTATGCTTTAAATCAGTTTTTTTCATCTTGTTTAAACAAGCTTAGCTCTTGTTTGGGAAGCAAGGCATGTTTTCTGTATCAGCAAAAAGACTACAGGTTCCAGTTGACTGACTAAACTCTTTTCTCTAGAAATGTTTTATCTATACCATTTTCACCCATCCTACTTACTGGATGGAGGCAACTTAAACAGCAGAACCTCCTGCTAGACCTGAACATGTCAGGTTGAAGCAGATTTCTCAGCCCACATGGGAGCCCTGTTCTAAGGGACACAGCCTTTTCCAATACAGATGTCCCTCTTTTGATGCTGGTGAACCTAAAAAACTGATAACTATGAACAAACATACTTCAATGGAAGTACTTCTGAAGATGAAACAAGGATATTGCCCAAACTGAAACCACTTGAAAATTTCTGAGGCAAAAATAAGCCAGCTCACCCAAGACAGTGCAAAATTCCACTAGAAACTGGAGAGGAATACATGCCTTTCTCCCAGAACAGGAGTATTTATTACATTTCAAATGCACTGATCCACCACTACTGGAAAATACAGCCTGTGGAGTCAAACCACAAAGTCTAACATCCAAAACATGGACCATCTTACACAGGTGAGTGCTTGTCTCACCTATTTCCACCCCATTTGAAACCAGTTTTAGCCCAGCAGCACCGTAAGGATGACAGCAGTATCCCATCCCCCTACCTGATATTATTGAGTCCGTTGTGGGCCACCTGGTGATGCACTTGGTAGTTGAGAGGTGGAGGGATGTGGCTCGGGGGCTGCCCCCGCAGGTCAGGGATTAACTGAGGCTGCGACTGCGGCCGAGGTTGAGGCTGTGACTGCGGCCGAGGCTGCGGCTGCGGCGTGAGCCGTGGTGGTGCTGGTGCTGAAATCACTGGCTCCTTCTTCAGCAGTGGGCTTGCTCTGGCACTTGACGTGGGCGCTGAGGAAGTGGAAGTCACAACGGCAGCCACTGGCTGGGGGCTGGGGATAGGCAGGGCGAAGGGCACGTCGGTGCTCAGCTCCCGGCTCCGCTCTAGCCCAGACACCTTTGGGACGTTGGCTGCTTTCACTTCTGGCTTGTCATTCAAGGTGGGACCTTATGGAGCAATGAGAAAAAGAGCAAAGTGCGTGCTGAAAGGTTTGCGTTGCTTTCTCTGCTTGGCAGAACATATGCCTGGGAAAAAACAAGTCATGTCTGAGCTCGTGGGAGCACCGCTGCTACAAGATGGATGTGTGTTTGTGTCTGTCCTTCCACTGTCCTTCACTGGCCAGTCCACAGTACTTTCAGCATGTGTGTGAGAGACCTAGCTGTCATTAAACGAATGCATACTACAGGGAACATACAGCTTTGTGACTCCTTCAGAGTCCCAAGGCCACGTACAGTAGGAGTGTGAACGTGTCTCAAGTTACTGCTACAGTATTTCCTGCTCAATGGAAGTTTTAAGTCTGATAATGAACTCATGAACACAAGCTTGATCATCATGACATTTCATTTTCTGAATGCTCTTTCAAGGTAACCCACATTGCATTTAGGCTCAACTCCAGCTACAAGGCACTGTGACCCAAGCATCAATCATTAATGATAATGCCACCTGTCTCCTAGGAAGGAGACTACCTGGGATCTCTGCATAGCTAAGGATGGGAGAGTTCTGCAGCAAGGCTGTGACACCGCTGTTCCCTGGCCACACACTTGTCTGGATGAACAGAACAGAGCAGGCTGGAAAATCCAGACCCAAGTGCAGTCCTGCCCACCCTAAGGAGTGCACACATCTGTATACACAGTATGCCAAAATTATCAGGAATGCTGCCGTCTTGCAAAATGCACATACGGTGAGAATTCCATATGGAATTACTCCTTCTGTGAGGCCAAACACTGCTGGTTTTCATAATTAACCTAAACAAAGCAGCCCAAAGGGTTAAAAGGTTGGAAAGAAAAAAGGGAGGAAAGGAGAGATATTTCAGATCCAGCAGTATCCAAAAGGTCAAAGGCAACCAAAAAGACCAACACGAAAGCAGTTCAACTCCCTCTGTAACTCCTTTTTTGACCTGATCTGTGTATCCTTGAGTGCACCTATACCCACAAATACAGGAAAAGCCCTTCAAGGGTTACAAGAACTAATGCGGTGGATGTGTTTCACATGCACACACCCCACTGTGCACACACAGCACTTTGGGATACACGCTTCTGGTATCCACCAAAATGTGTTGGGGGCTGCTTGCACTCTGCTGCCTTGCAGACATGCAAGAGATGCTACCTACTCTCATTAACATGCTCCCAACACCCTCTCAAACAAATTCCACCTTTGAAATTTTCCCATCTCCTCAAAGGACTGAGCCAGTTCCTGCTGTAGGAGGGTGTGGAAATAACACAAAACACACACCATGAGCTAATTCTGGCTGTGCAGATGCTCTGACCAGGTGTCTGTGAACCAGCCTGTTTGAGGCCAGAGCCCTCATTGCTGCTTTGAGGACTGGAGCACCCTCGTGCCAGCGCTGGATGAGAGAAGGACAGCAATGAATCAGAGCCTGCAGCACACCACCTCATGTTCTGTACCCAAAATGCCCACGTGGTGATGGCATCTCCTTCCCTGAGATAAAAGGCAGCTTCCCACACTGCTTCTAGCTCTGCTTGCACTCTCACCATAGCACTACTTCCTTCAGCCATCAATCAATCCAGTCATCACTATGTATGTATAAATTCAGAATGTGAAAAGAGGATGAATGGAAACATATGAACTATATTTATCAGCTGAAAATGTCTGAGGTCTTGTGGCCTCAAACCCACAAATAACAGGAACAGAAGTCTTTCCAAACACCAGTGTTTTGGCTGGCAAAAAGTACTATCAACCCTATACTTTCCAGCACCTTATACATCTTTACAGGTTTGACACAATGTCTGGAGGTCCTAAATTATTCTCTACAGTAAATATAAGGCTAACTCTCATTTCAGTGACTTTCTTTTTCAATATGACTTCATGCATCACAGGTACTCTGGTTATGAGACAGAACTAGACTTGATTTCAATGCTACTTGGAATTTATTTCTAAAATCACATCCTCATCATTCTTGTGCACTATTATTTTTCATGACGACACCTATGTTTGTAAATTTGCCTCAGATTTTATTACTAACAACTGAAAAACTGTCACTGCCTAGTAAAGCCAGGGCTCCCCACACTGCATTTTGGAGGAATTTGTTCACAGCTGTATATTCCACTGCTTTCCAGGAGCTACCCAGTAAAAGCAATTGCGTTTCATTCCTGAGCATAAGTTTCCTCAGAGCCCATTAGCCCTTTCCACCCAACAGGCCTCCTCCCACAGAGTTAAACTTCATATTGTGTAATTATGGGCAATGTAGACTAATGGTGTATATTCAAAACACACTGGCATCACAAAAGTTAGTTGAGTAAAAAGTCAATTAGATCCAAAACAAATCAATGAAGTCCCACATTAAAAGCAGCTGTTTGACCAGTTTTATGTACAACTATTGATTCCCTGTGGTTTCAGCATTAGTTCTCATTTGCAATTTTCTCCAAGCAAAAGCTCTGTCTCCCTTGCTGACTGAATTGACCAACCAGCCTGGCTGTGTTAGTTAGTTCTAGGGGTACATGACTAATTTCTGCTGCCAAGTCCACCTCTCAGGCTGTAGTCCTGCAATGCTTTTGTTTCATTCTTGACAACAATGAAAATATCCACATGCCTGGTTAACCCCTTTCCCTGAAAAGCTGCAGGCATGAGTGTGAGCATCTTGTCTCCTGTTGCACAAAAGCAGAAGCCATATTGCACAAAACCAGAAGTACTGAGAAGGGAAAGATATGGTGTGAATTCATGGGCGAGGGTGGAGAAACATTTGAGACAGCAGAATCCCAGAGCCTTCTCACCACCACAGAGCAATGGGCAAACCCTGGTGTTTTGGTGACTTATTCGTTTCTCCTTCTGATGGCTGTGACACACACATGGAATCCTCTGAGCTGTCTTTCCTGAAATCCCTCAGAAATTCAATCTTAATGATTTTAACAAGATACGTTGCCCAGTCTGACCAGCATCTCCAACTCTGCAGTTTCTCTGTAGGATGCTTGAATATCCCATGTAAGGGAACTACACTCTCGTGTGCCTGAGCTCTGACCAGGCCGACTGCTGCTCACCTATGGAAGTGTCCCAAGGAAAGCAACCAAATGTTCCCTTTTGTGCAAGATGGATCAGGTTGCACTGAGTTCCTTTCAGAAATTTCTATTCCTGGGCTCCTGATCTAGCCCTTCTGCGCAGATGGACCCGTGGAGCTGAGCACAACTGTCCCAACAGAAACACAGACCCACACGACCACACCACAGCGTTCTAGAGGCAAAAATGTGTTTATTTTTACCAAGTCCTAGAGTAATTTTCATGCTTAATGATAACAGGCTGAGCCAATTTGCCTAAGACTTGACAGTCAGCTCCAATAATTCAACCTTAATTAAACCTGAACGCATGTCAGTTCAGCTTGTCCCTTCACAGGAAATCTGACATTTGTAATGATTCATGTTTCAGCCATGCCACGGGAAGGCTGGATCACATCTGCCATTCTCCACCATGCAGAGCGCTACCCCTTTTCAGCATGCCAACTTTTGTTTATTTTCTAACCAAACACTTTGGACTTCTTCCATTGAGAGGTTTTCTTAAATGAACAGACAGTGAAACATGTCTTGATCTCGAGGATGAATGATGACTGAGTGCGAGAGACAGAGAAGAAAGGGCTGAAACTGCTCTAACAAGAAAAGTAACAACAACCTGGGATTAGCAATTCTTGCCTCCTTGATCAACTAATTTGTTCATTTGGAGTGTTGCAAAATGTTAACCTCCCTATGTGTTGGGTTACATCCAAGTTCAACTTAAACTGGTAAAGATGAAAACTTTTTTTAAAGCACGGGGAGCTTTAGATACTGCTGGTGTAAAGCTGCAGAAACCAGAGGTGAAGTTTAAGGGAAACCTCAAAGTCAACTACAGTTTAAATTGCCGTATAAAGCAGGTTTCAGAAGGAGTTACCTGAACGTGAAAGATCAACAGCCAAAATCCCATGTGAAACTTCCTTGAATTCAAAATCTGTGACTGGAATAACCATGCACTGCCCGTCCCCAGGGCTGCACAGGGTGACATGTCTGCCACTGTGTAACTACATTGCATTGCAGGCTAAACACAATACAGAAAGTCCCAGACACAAATTAAACCTTTCTGTTACAGGAATTTGCTTTCAAGCTGATTAAGAGTAGCTCAAGTGCAAGGGATTAAACATGTAAAGAATGCTTTGAGAACTCCAATAAGCAGTTACTGTGTTATACAAACAGTACTTAGGGCAACAGCAGTTCCAGCCCTGCCTCTTGCTCTTTGCAAGCTGCTGGTTGCTGCTGAAAGGAGACTGTCAACACACGTACAATGTGATTGGAAATAATCTAATCTTGCTTGCACGCCTTTCCTTTGTCTCTTGAAAAAAAGAAAAGGGGAGTCATTCAGATGTCTTTCTGCAGTCTCCCTCATTGCATTCAAATAGCAAGGGTGATGGGGTGATGTGAGAAAGAAATTCCTCTCCTACATCCATCAATGACATCTTTACCAATGGCAATTTCCCAAGAAACATAACAAGCACCATCTGCAGCCCATCTATCCGCCCCATACACAGCCTTGAAAACAGACATAGGCCAGGCTGGCTGTGGTGAACCCTGCTCCATATTACAATTCCAGCAAGGAACACTGCACAAGCATCACCACAGGAATTATATGTGGCAAGAAGCTGAGTATTTCAGAGTGGGCTGATGAGTCCCAAAGAAGAGTCTGGAGGCATCAGCAAGGGGAACGAGTAAAGAAGAGCATGACTTTACAGCAGTAGCTCAAAACAAAGAAGGAACTAAAGGAGTGTATTCAGTGAACATCAGTAAACATTTAGTGCTTTATTTTATACTGAACTTTTAGACTGCTGCATAATGTATTGTGGATATGCAACACAGCATAAGCACAAGATTCCACTGGCAGTGATAACACTGACACTGGTAGAGTGCTTACAAGTGCAAATCAATATTTAAGTGCTAATTCTTTATCCCTAGCTGGCTTCTGCTTTTATATAGATGGTTTTTCCATTGCATTTTAGGAGGGTAGCACTATTTAAGACATTAAATGATTAGACTGGTTTGCAGAGGTAAGGCAAGCAGAGCTACAACACAGAAGTTCCCCAACAAATGGGGCACAGAGTTCCTCCACCTATTTCAATGCAAATCAACTCAAGAAATAAGACCTGGGACTTGCACGTAAAACTACTGCCTGGAAGGGTCTGTGGGGTGTGAAGAGAATGATTTTTAACATGGAGAAGCAGAGGCCAAGTTTCCATTGTGACAGCAGTACTACACATTAGGCTGCATCAAAACAGCATTCTCCTAAGACATGGGCTCCTCTGAACATCACAGGCTTCTGGTGGATTTTCCATGAATAATTAGTGTTTTCTCACAGAGGAAAGTAAGCTGAGTGTGAGCACAAGCCCTCACGCCTAGCTCTGAGCCTGCACTGCCGAGCTGCTCTTTGTTCCCGGTGCTGCTCTCCCAGCCCATCCCCGAGACCCAGTGCCACCGTGGCTTCCAGCGGGCAGCTCCTTCCCAGCCCGCTCTGGATACGGCCCCTGTCGCTCCGCTCATTTGTACAGAGCTGTCAACTCACATCGCTTTGCCGCAACCTGAAACACCCTCCCAACAGCTGCCACTATCAATTACTCTCCCAGACAGCCCTGACTATCAGGAAGAGAACTGGAGCGAGCACTTGCCAGTTTTAATAAACTGTGTTGCCCAAGTCATTTAACCCGCTAGATTGCTGTATGCTGGGGCTGTAACAAGCCTTCAGCTTTTCAACCCAGAAGAAAGCAACAGTGGCAAAAAGCTGTCAGCTTGGTCCTCAGAATTAACTTCCAAGGGTGTCTTCCCCCACCCTCCCTTCCGAAGCGCCCAAGTTTAAAAGTGAAATATCTTCAAGTCATTTTTATAACGTCATGACATGGAAAGACCGCCACAGCAGCTCACACCTTTAACAGAGCCGGCAACTCCCTAGAGTGAAGGGCTGACACGCTCCATGGTTTTCACATTAGGAGCACTCCTGAGCAGAGGAAGCTCCTCTCTCCTCTCGCACCCCCATGGATGCGCCCCATGGATCTGTCACCACCTCCCCAGCAATGCGGATGCAGCCAAGGGCTCCAGGATGCCCTGACCACCTCAAGTTACAGTTTCTCTCCCAGTTCAAAACTCAAGCATGGCAAATTTACATTTTCTTCGGTTCTTTCAGGACCCATAGGAAAGACTTCCTAAAGAAACTTTTATATAAAACACTTCCATCTGGATCAGTGTTTTCAGTTTGTGGCTCACCAAGATGTCTGTAAATGTTAATCTAAAAGAAAAGGTCTATCATCATTAGGATTAGATTGACTCATAGGAATCTGCACATCCACCAGAAAGCTTACTGAACTCTGCAAATCAAAAAGAAGATTCAAACCCACTAGACTACATGTTTTCCTCAGCCGGCTCCGGAGATAAGAGCCTTTGTTGTGAAATCTTGCAGCACAGAAAGGTTTCACCCCTCCCCCAGAAACTGAGAGCAACAGCATTAAGACCTATGGACTTGACGCCGATTTGCTGCTTTATGGTTCTTTAATGGGATGTTTTATTCCTAGAGATTTGGGAGCTTTCCATGCTCTATCGAGGCATGTTAGCTGTAAGCATGCATGATGACACACCAAAGCTACAGGAGCTGAATGAAAATGGGTGCCAAACTCAAGGATTGGGGCCACAGCATAAACAAGAAGGATCACCACTCAAATCCCCCCAAAGTAAGTCACACTGCATTTTCCTAGCAATGCTGCTTCTGGCAACGTCTCAACACAAAGCTGAAACTGGATTTGCAGCTAAAGCACCTACTGTGGATGCTGGTGTTGTAACGAGATTGAAAGTTTCACACAGGCTTTTTAATCTAGGGCTATAATGGTGGATCAAATGGGTTAAATCTCTTCAGCGCTGCTCCTAAGCAGAAGCTGAGTGCCTACAAACCAGTGATGGAGGAGTCACTCTACTTCCTTGGCTAGAAAACATTACTAAAGCATCTTGTAGTTACTTAGTAAAGATGTGCTTGTCTTGTTTTATTCTGGTGGGGTTTTTTTTTGTTTGTTTGTTTGTTTTTTAATGTGTGATGGCATATTGTGCATCTGATCTGAGTGACAGACATGCAACAAGGTAAGTAAGTTATTTAGAATGACACCCCCTCACCATGAAAGCAAGCAAGCACACATCCTCAACTCCAGATGGAAGCTTTTAAACAGACAGAGCTGCTATATACCAAGGAATCTTATGATTTTAATTAGGCAAACAATGGCAAATAACAAACCATCAACTACTACATTACAGGAGAAAATGTACTACTTTTGCTGTTTGAAATCCATATCGATTCTCATCTAGCCTGCAAGTGAGTTATTAATCACTCCAATTAAATCATGAACACAGGTCTTTACGCTGAAATTGAACCCCCAACAATAGATCGATAACTCAAACCTCCAAGAACAATTACTGCTCAGCATAACAGAGCAGCCTGTTACAGAGAGCTCCATGCAGACCACAATTCCCTCTGTCATATCCTTCACAGGCAGTGCAAACAAACTGGGAAAAGAAAGATTTTATAACTATTATTTTCAAAATAAACAGACATCTGCTTAGAGTTACCTAATCTCTCTCACATCACAGAGGCAGATCTGCCAAGGTCACATTGGAGACATGATTACATTTTTTCACAATTTGTTATTCTAGCAAAGCCCTGATAAGATTGAACTATTGAAGTTCACACTCTGGTTTAATTTCAAGAGGTTAAATGCCAAATCCTTTTCTTATTGCTACAAGGAAGGGATCTGCCAGGCTGCATAATACCCTGTGTGGGCTAAGACAACAATTTTGTTTCATCTGCACAGTCTTATGAAGGTTTTGATTTTTTTTTTTTTTAAAATTACATCAGAGAACTCCAAACTCCCAAAGAATGATTTAAAGTAAAATCAGAAAGTGAGATTATTCTGGAGGAGCATGAATGACCTTTCACACCTTCTATCCTGGAGAAGTTAAGTCAACGTCTGGCTGAGAATGCATACTTGCTAACCAAAACCAGAAAAAGGCAAGAAAGAACATTCTGAAACACCAGATCATCTCTGCTGGGAACAGGAGATGATTGCCCTAACCAGCCAAGTATATGCAGGGTCACAAAAATTCCCATCTCTGCCTTGGAAGACAACTGATACTTGTCTTGATGCAAGGAAGAGAGGAACCATCCCCACTCAGAATCTCGAGTGCCACTTTACTCCCTGTCCTTTCCAGGTGAGAGCCATTTCTCTGCACACATCCTTGTTTCGATAGGCTGGCCCCTTCCAGCAGGCCCCTGAGCCCAATCCATCATCCTTCATTAGGGGAGCTATTGGCAGCCAATTAAGCGGTGATGGACCCACACCACGGAGCTAATCAAGACGAGTTCATACCTTACCCTTCAGCCTACGGGCACTGGCTCCTGTCTACACGGGTGTCACATCACTGCTGCTTCCCCTTGTCACTCATTGTTGGATATGTTGAAACAGCCTTGGACAAGGCCCAGCATAGACAAGGAAAAATGACACCAGATCAGGCAGTGCAGGAGCAGAAGCAGCGTTACTGCTGGGGTCTCACCACGGCTTCCCACCACCAGACACACAGCCTTTACAAAAGGGTGGCAGACTACCTATTTCCCACTTCAGCAGAGGCAGAGAGAGCCCAAACAATTTTCTTCTTCCCTAAATGTCAGATTATAAGTGGAGTTTGAAAGATCAAATCCTGTTGTGATCTCCTGCCTGGAACGTGGTAAGTGCTCACTCTTGTGAACTACATCAGCTCAAAATCCAATATCCTACATATCTTCTGAAAAAGAGCTCGTCTCTGGTCTCTAGATCACAAGCATCAAATTTTGTGCTCCTGACTGGCTTTTTTATTGGAAACAGAGGCACACAACAGGCCCTATAACAAACATCCAAATTCAACCTCTGGACAGACACATATGGATTCAAACTGGCTTTTCAGGGCAGAGAACCCTATGGACACCAAAAGTTTAGAAGGAAAGAAACCTCTTTAATTTTCACCCCTTCCTGAGTCTATAGATAAGGACTTGAAGAATCACGTGTCTCCACATAAATCAATGAACAAGCACTACTTAGCAGCAGAGAACTGTTTCTAAGTGTGTGGGGACCCCTTTCTCAAAGGCCAAGCTGCTTATGGTCTGCTAGGCTCCTAATAGACACAATTAAAAACCACTGAGCTTCAGTGTCATACAGCAAAGGGTTCCAGATCTGTTTAAAACCAGCTGTGACAGACCTGGCCCCCTCAGGTCCAGGTGTAAAGCAGGAATGGCCAACAGACTTCAGCCAATGTCAGGAGTGAAGAGCATTTCAACCAAAGGCTGCTGCAGGTTCTGCCAGAGGCAGACCTTGTTTCATGGAAATAGGGTGGCATCAAGCTGGCTGTGCAGCCCAGGAAGACAGCAAACATCTTCTACAGGACCAGCAGGAGGGATATGCAGGGAATACACTGCAGAGTGAACCTGTGGCTCTGGCATAGAGGACTGAAGATGCCATGCAAGGAAACTTGTGTAGATCTTTGCTAAAGCTGAAAAGACACAAAACCTGCCCATTCCTGACATGCTTTGTGCTTACCAGACCCACTGTTTCAGCACTTTGTACTTTGTTTAGGAGGCTCTGTGCTAAATTCTGCCACTTGAATTTTTAGGGATAACAAAGACAGCAGAAATAATTTCTGATGGACTTCAGTCTGCAGTGGTCCTTGCTGGATGTCAGCCTGCAGAAGACCTACTGTGTGCAATGTGTGCCATCAGTACGTGAAGTAACAAAGCTGCTTTTCTGGCCCAGGGAAGTCAAAACTCAAAGATACAAAAGGGTGGCAAACAGATCTGTTTAGAAATGGTCTCAGTAACTTCTCTAAGGTCCATACCTGATGTTATGGCTGAAGTTCTGAGAATGGAAAGTTCTGCTGCAAGCTGACATAGTCTACTAAACAGGAACTGAAAGTAGTGACTAACCATGCACAAAATAGCACAATCTCATCTTGTTTATTTGTTATGTCCAGCCCGCACAGTTCAGTAACTGCTGTCACATTAGTGCTAATATGCCTATAATTTGTGAAAACAACACTTGAGATTGAGTGCTTGTCAAGTGGGGCTACTGCTTTCCAATCAGCAGCAATTCATACCCTGCAGTCTCCCACTGCCCTTGCTCCACATTCCCAGGCACATGGAGGCACCTTCCAGGCAGATTCTTCCCCTGGATTTAGTAGCAGCACATTACTGCTCTAAACCAACATGTTTAGCTGTTACCAAATTGCCTCCATTTTGCTGGCAGTTGTGCAGTAGCACTTCTTTCCATTAACATGGTTGAGTATCTAGAGTCAAGATGAAGAGAAACTGGAAGAATTGCCCTGCAAGATCAGGAGCGATAAAGTCTCCCACCTCCCGTCTCTTTGCATGGTCAAAATCCAGCTCCAGAGCTGCTTGAATGGTATCTTAAGAAAAAACTGAGATATTGAAATTAACGGACTGAATACATTCTACAGCATTTCCAGTTGCATCATGGATAATTAAAATATTTAAGGGACAAGCTGCAAGTTGTTAATCAGGGAACATTTACTTGAATGGTGTGTGCCCTTTGGATTTGGTCCCTATGGCAACCAAATACTCACTCCAAAAGGATGCGCTGGAAGAAGCATGTCAGGAGCTGCCTCAACATTTTAATTCACAGAGTGAGCAATGAATAAATACAGCTACTGACAGCACAGCACAGGCAAAAAAGGTTCATAAACAGCATCAGGAAGTCACAGATGGCCTTTTGCTTTTTTTTAAGACCGAAAAAGTTCACTCTTTCTTTAAACACACTCACAAGAAGATCTAGAAAACTGAACTGCATTGCACATGAATTGAATGTATTAGACACTGATAACAAAAGTTATACAAGAGGGGAGCTTTTCTTCTCTTCAGTTCTCAGTCCTTGATTTTTTGTAATTGTGTTTCCACTGCCCACATGGGAAGATGTTGCATCTTCATGAAAATCTTTTCTGTCTCACCTGGTTCAACAGGAACCACATTTTGAGAATACAACAGCATGTGAAGGATGGCTTTGCAGGATGCTGGAGAAGAAAAATGTGAGGGATGATTGATTTTTCCTTTTACACAGGAAGAGTGGTTTGGTATGCAATAAGGAAAAGAAAAGAACACTTCACTGCACTGCAGCAGGCAAACTCCTTCAGTATGATTTAAGTGTGTGAAGTGCAGCTGCAAAACTCCTTCCAACTTTCTCCTTTGATGAAGTGTGAATTCTTCAATGGGCAGTAGAAATTTTGGAAATACTTTAGTGATGGATATGCTGAGGGATAATGTATGATCTGGCATCTAATAAGACCCAACAGAGGAACACTGTGTTGTGCATTGCAATGGAATCACACCCTACTAATGAAAAAATACTCTTGAATCTCTTCTTGTGTGAGGGTTTATGGCTGTGGAAAAAAGTTGTGCAAGGCTGCATGGATGGCTGTGATGCCAGCCAGAATGTGCAAAAAGTCTCAAACAGTACATCAAACCCAAATGTTTGCTCTACACTCCTCTTCCCACTGACTCCTTGGAGTAGCTTTACCCCCACTGCAGTGGCCCTGCCATGACCAGCAGGCATAAGCAATTTCTACAGGGCTGCTGGATGGAACCTGCTGCCGGTTGTCAAGGCCACGGAAGACCCCTGTGATTCTGACATTCATGAGACTACCCACTGTAGAGAAGGACAGTCACTCAGGAGCACTCACTGCCCTACAGAACGATGTGTTTGTCTTTCTTGGTGCCAGGGGTTTGCAGGGAGCCCCAGCAGCACAGGGCTCTGTCCTCTTCCCAGGCACAGCCACAACTCTCACAATCCCCATGATACCCTCTGAGCTGGAACTGGGCAGGCACTGCCACAGCACTAACCTCTGTCTTGGGCAACAAACAAGTACAGGCTCAGACTTCTCTAAGGATAATCACAGGAATGGTCTTGTACAAAATTGCTGCGTATTTTTATTTCAGTATTGAGTGAAAAGAAAGAGACAAGTATTTGGGCTTAGCCTGCAGGTACTTTTCCAAGACAGTAATTGCTGCATAATTCATATTCTTGTTTTCACATGTGTGCCATGTGTACCAACAATTCTACTGAATTAACTCTAAGTTTTTCCCCCAAGTCCTCTCCATGTCACAGTTTTTTCCAAACTCCAGAAACAAAAACAAGCCAAAGTCCAGCACTAAGCAGCAACTCGGGTTTGGCAAATTCCTGTAATCCCAGATTCTTGCACATTAGGAGGGGAAAGTGGGGTCCAAGCTAATTCTTGACAATTTCCACTCCCCATTAGCACTGCAGACAACACTTTTCACTCATTAGATCTGTACTTCCCTGCAAGCAGTTCTCTGTGAATTCAGAATTGAGCCTTTGTGTGTCTTCCCAAAGCCACTTGCTCCCCACCAACTCCAGACCCCAGAGGCTGGAGGAGTGCTGCCCTCTACATGAGGGAAGGCTCAGAAATAGTAAGTGCAACTGATAGGAAATCTCAGCACATTAAGAAGTAATTTATAGTTTCCACACCAAACAGGCCCACAGAGAAGTGGTAGTGATCATGCAGATCCTCAAGTCAGCCCCTCAGCAATGGTTTGAGGCACCTTTACTCATATTAAACTAACTGGAGATGACATCCTAGATCCTTGCAGGGAGGGGAAATGCAGTTTTTCTAAAGGACCCCAAATGGTTAATCAATCCAACAATCACAAGTGAAACGCCTCATCTCTCAAGGGGCAGAATCCAAGTTCTGGTGCCACTGGTTTAGTTTTTGGGGACACAATATGGTTTTGTTTTTGAGGACAACACTCCAAACTGCCAGCGGTTAGTTTCAGGGAACCACCTCCTCCCACATTAACACATTCATTTGCAAAATCTATCACATATGTTGCGTGCAAACTGGCTGAGTTGATTCAGCTCTGACAGCATGAGAGCCTCTAGCCCAAATATCTGAAAGTAATAAAATCCACACCATGCTCCCAATTCCTCACCCTAACAGTGAAATGACCTATATTTGCTTTGCACTGTCGGTAGAAGGAAACCTACACAGATACATAACCACAATTACAGACAAAATGAAGGGTATCAGTTTCCATTTTAGATTCCTTCTCCCTGGCTTGGAGTAAAGACGGTAATCCTTAATCCAGCACTGGTCACCCCTTAGATGCAACTGTAACAAGGACCTCTGATGAGGCTGAAGGCCAAGGGTCCTTAACACCACAGCGATGCAGAGCTGGACATTTCATTGTGGAAGAGAGCAAATGTACCCTGCTGGGCTGCTGGTGTGTAAGACCCCAGGGCCTCTGCCTCTGCCCAGCCTTCTTTCTTTCCTGGCCACATCCATTTTGGTTTTCTTGGGTACCTATCCAATGGCAGCAGCATCTCTTCATCTTACTGAGGCATGTGCTTGTTTCCAGAAGAGAGGAAATAGTAGCACTGGTCCATGCCGGTGTTGTGGACCTCCTGGTGGGACAATTATCACAAGAAAAACACAACCAACAGTGTTTTTGTTACAGATTGTGCTCATGGCTAATGGCAATCACTGGACTATCACACCCTACCCTTATGGTCAGTCCACAAACAGAAATTAGGCCAGGAGGGACAGAGCACCCATTATATTATGTACAGAGATGGGAAGCAAGGAAAAGTATGGAATGATCTCTTGCAGACAGTAGGCGTTGTTGTGTTCTTAAAAGAGTTCTCCCATCCCTTTGTTTTGCAGGCAGGCTGGCTCTGAGCTGGGCTGTTCCCACAGAGCTCTCAACCTGCTGGAGGCTCTGAGCACCTGCTCTGAATGAGTACATTTCTTCCCATTACTTTGTTAAAACCAAAGCCAGACTCCCCTTAGGTTGGGTGCTGCACATTTCAGAAAAATCCTGGCCTCTTTTAAGACTGAACAAAACCAAGAAGTGGCAGGAAGGAAGAAATATTCTCCATCATGAAAGGAGGAAAAAGGCACCAAGGGAGCAAGTCAGCCTCTCCTATGCCATAGGACATCTCTGGGGACTAAAGTCAGTAAAGGTCTCCCTTTTCTTCCTCGTATAAGGTACTTCCCTCCCCTTCATTCTATAAATTACCAGAACAGACATTCAAATGTTCATGAGTAATCTGAATAGAGTATTCATGCCTTGGGCATTTTCATGCTCTACAAGGAGAGAAACAAAAGGGCCTCATTTAATACCTCCCTACAGCATTCCCTGTTCCTGCTCTTCCCTTGTGAATTTCCAAAGGCAAATTCTCAGTGGTTCAAGGCTCCTGCCGTACCCCATCCCTCCCTTCTCCCTTTTCAAGATGAGCTTCTGAAGCAAATCTCGCTGGCTGACTGGAACAGGTGGTAGGAATCCTTCAAAAGAGAGAAAAATCATTTGTAACTAATAAAAAGAGAAGAAAAATCTGATTCCCGTGGTTTTACTAAGCACCCAGGGGAGTCATTCAGATGGTAGGCACATCTGCTGGTTCTGTGGCCTCCCCAGCACTCCAGCCTGGGAGCTGCAGGACAGGGAGGATGATCAGCCTCCCTGGACCTGCACCCACTGCCTCCCGGGATGCCAAGGAACAGGGTGGCTCTGTCTGCTTTATGAGGGGTTTTAGGAACACTGCATCAGTTCCAGAGCCTGCTGGGCCAGGCCAAGGGCTGAGCCTGTCTTCTACCCCAGATTTTGAGATCTAGCTTCACAAAACCAGCAAAAGCCTCTATCCTTTCCAACATATTGAAACCATCCAATGTTTGAACAAAGTTTTGTGTTAGATCAAAAAGCCAGACCTGCAAAACTGTCCTTGGGGCTTTGCTTTTATTCTTTAGCAAAACTCTCCCCTACAGTAACTTTCTGATCTGCTGCCTTGGAGAGAAACATCATAATATACTGAGATGAAAAATATACCTTAATCTCTTGCCTTATACTTGACAGGTAAGGAAGTCTGACTTGGGAAGGACCTCCAGGGCACGGCAGGCAAAGGTTGGGCTTGCTGTGTGGTGCTTGGAGACAGCAGCTCTCCTGGAAAGAACTGCAGCCCCGGGACAGCAGCTTGCTCCCCTACTCCCCTCTCCAGCCATGCCACCCGCCTTTCTTCTTCCCTTATTGTCAGAACTGATGAAGGGAGAAGTGACAAGCTGAAAAGGCATGGCCAAGACTCGAGAGCAAGAATTCAAAGCACCCCTGCTGCGTTCCAAAGTGCTGTTATGGCTGCTCCCTGTGTGCAGGGAATTAGGATATGGTCTCCAATCCAGCTACAAGGAAAGGAGGCAGAGGAATAGATGTGCCTTCTGCAGAGATCTCAAGTACTGCTGCTTTCCTATATTTACTGGCAAGTAGAAGGTACAGAAACACCCATGACTAACAGCAGGTGCTGGGATCCATGTTTATCTGGATGTTATCTAAGGGACACTTTGCTATGATGTGGCCAATGCAGTTGTTTGCTCAAGAGTTAAAAGGAAGGGATATTTCTTCCTATGGAGGAGGATCAGGAAATTAAACCTGGACTCGACTCAGATCTTCCTCCTTTCTCATAAGGGTTTCTCTCCACAAAGAGGAGGTGGCAGTGGGCTTAAATATTCACTAAATGTGATTTCCCTTTCCTCTACAAGAAATATATTGAGAAAAAGGTCTGAAATCCCTACAGTCTTCTACAGATGTGCCTCATTCTGAAGCTCTGGGTTTCTCCCCATTTATTTGGTTGTCTATACCGATTTAGCCTGTTCACAACCTGCACTGATGCCATGTCAAGGTCCATGTGCCCACACCATGAAGGTCATGTCTGCATGTATGTTTGGTGACACACCATCACTGACCAACTTTTCAGCTGCCAGTCCCACAGCAGTGCCAGAAAGTTTCTTTAGTTTGAAAGCCTACAAAACCTGACACACACCTTTACACAGCCTGGAACAGCACTGCAGTATTTACATCCCTCCCAAAGAACCACAGAAACATTTATCACTGTATGGTCACGCTCTACTTGCCACATACCAGCACTGGTGTCCTGGAGAGAACTGTATCACAAACAAGCGACCACCTCAAGTACCTTTGGGGTATTCAGTATGCTGTGGCT
The DNA here is from genome assembly GCA_013399695.1 of Formicarius rufipectus. Classification (NCBI taxonomy): domain Eukaryota; kingdom Metazoa; phylum Chordata; class Aves; order Passeriformes; family Formicariidae; genus Formicarius; species Formicarius rufipectus. The sequence continues at coordinate 1,447,177 of VXAU01000197.1, forward strand.
GCACTGAACTGGTTTCTAACCAGAAGAGAGAACACTTTCTTCAATCACTCTGTAGAAATGTTTTCTTTATGGCCAAGCTTCAGAAATATTCACCACCCAATATCGAGGCTGGTTTTTCTAAGAGCTAAGGATCGTTAGGAAGCCACGTATTTAAACAAGAGGTCATTATCCACCAGCTTCAGGGTTCAGAGCAAGCTTCTAAGCAAAGAGCAATTTGAAAATAGAGTTGTTAAAGCACTAACAGTAATTTAGAGTAGTTTAAGTTTCTGTTCTACTGATTTTTCTGGCTAAGATTCATAGGGCTATCAAATTAGCATCTGGGTATGCTGTTGAAGGGAATAAAGTCAATAATCTAACAGGTCCATTTTGCTTCTTTTTACTGCTGCAATTGTGTGACTTCATTGATACTGAGACCCGAAGGCAAAGGACACAAGGACAGTGCCCTACAGCAGATGTTCTTTGTGTCATTCAGCACAGTCCACTAGATGAGATCTGAGCCATGGTAATCAGAAGAAACTGTTCCCACTCAAGATGCCGTAATACTGAATGTTTAACACTAACTTATTGGTACCCAACACAACTATAGGAAGGGTATGAAATCAGCAAGAGATTGAGAGTTTGACTCAAACCTTTAAAAGCTTTGTAACCACACAGTTCACCTGCACCATAACCTGGAAGCTTTTAAGGACCACCAACAGTAGCAAATAACAACATTTATTATTTAAATAAATGTGCTCTACCAACTCTTTACAGCGAAATCTGCATTACCCAATAATATCTCCTCAGTCTCTCCAGCTTCATCTACCCAATCTGACATAAAGAGAAGGTCTTCCACACCCTTTCCCCCTCTCCCTCTATTCCATCTCCAGACAGCACATGCCTTCAAGCATCAGTTTGTGCTGCCCTCAGCTCTCCACACTGCCACACCGGTCAAACCCACAGATGGAAGGAAAGATGCCTTTCCAAGCCACCTCTGGAAAGATGCAGATGTGGTAGGAAAAGCCCTGCAAGCTCCCCTCATTCCCTTTGAAACCCGAGGAGAACAGATGAGCAGCACATTTGAAATTAATTACAGCAAAACCTACTGCATTGTTCTCTCCTCCCCTTCCTTTTTCCCCGACTCCCCCATCGCAGAGCTCTCACTGGAACCTCTGTGGTGTGTATATTTTCCTAAGGTTGTCAGGGCCAGAACGGTACAGCTGAGACATTCACAGAAGTCAAAGAAAGTGCAGGCCCAGGTTAGTGCACAGGGGTACAATAGTTCCTTAAGAGTGAGCGTCTCCCCCGCCGCCACCCCCCTCCTCCCAAACCTTCCGTCTCTAATGAACCTTTGGTGTCTGTCCACAAAAAACAAACATCAATCAGGCAACAGGCTGTTCCTTTTCCCCTGTTGCTAGTCTGAAATAACAGTCATCCCCCGCTGGGCTGGGAACGCCACTTCCCTCTCCAGCACACATACGGGATAATAAGGGGGAGACGAAGGAGGGAGGAAAACCCGCTCTGAGGTGCCAGAATACACAGCAAGCCGTGCCTTTCAGAGCCAGAGAAAACTTGGGAACACAACAGCTTTTGATTCCTCCTGCCCCACTGGGTACGTTAATTATTTAATAGTTGGCTTGTGAATTGGTGGTGGTGGTAGGAACAGGGTGGAAGGGAAATCAGGCTTTTCCTCCCCGCCCCCACTCCCCTCTTGGTGCTGGCAGAATAGTGTGTGTGCGTGTGTGTGTGTGTGTGTGTGTGCACGAGGCTTTGGGCACGCCTGGGACCCTGCTCTGGCTGTGTCCCCCCTCCCCACCTGCACAAGACCCTCCTTTTTGGCCTGTGACCACAGTGGCCACAGATATCAGGGGCATCTGGATCAAATGAGTTATGGGGCAAAGAAATGCACCCTGCCTGCTCTGCCTTTGGAGCAGGATATTTTTCACGTGTTATGTCGGGGGAAGGGCACTGCAGAGTTTATATTGGATTTCGACACAGTTGGAAATGGAGCTGCAAATCAAACAGAGATCAGCTTATGATTTGCAACCAGGGCTTTCTAGGTGTCTGAAGCAACACTTTGGAAGGAGCGTAGGGAAAAGGAGAATGTAACTACATCTCATTTGGATGGAGAGGACTCACAGATGTTAGGAATATTTTTGATCAACAGCTTTCCTGGCACCGGTTGTGGTGGAATCCACAACCTTGACGGCTAGCTGAGTAAGAAAGTGCTGGCAAGCTCCTGACTGCATGCAGGCAATTTGCAATGCTGCCAGTCAATATTTCAGTGAAAACAAAATTGCAGGGATCATATTAAAAGAGGGAAAAACAGAAAATAAAACAAAACAAACCCTAGCCTGCCCTTTTAAGAGAAACTTCGATACAGCCTGATGGGAAAGACCCTTCCAAATCCAAAAGCACTCTTTGTTTGTTTAAAATTAACACACTGTGATGGGAGCCCTGCCGTGAGCATGCAAAGGAAAGCCAGCCAGCGGCAACAGAAGCAGACACAGCAAGAAGTGGCTTTACACGGGGACACCTGGGTGGCATGTTTAGTACACGCCTGCAGGAAATGATGCAGAAAGAGGTTTATAGTTGTGTCCATTTGGTGGAGGAAATGTATGCAGCAGGCATGGGTCTGAGCCAAAAACCTGGATCCACTCCTCTTCAGCCTTTGAGAGGAAAGGAGAAGTGATGGGAAGAAAGGAGAGAGCACCTGTGGCAGGGACTGGATGTAGCCATGCTCATCTATTCTTAGTCTAAAGCAATGGTATTACTGGGAGACTGCAAGCACTGTAGCCCAGGCAGTATTTCTCTCTGGATCAACCTTGAGATGACTGACACAGTCTCTTGGGGCCATTTAAGCTCCTGGTACAGCACACACCACCATCTGGAGTATCTTTAGATTATCTCTGAATTACTCCCATCTGCACAGCTGGCAAAAGGGTGCTCTGCTGCTCACAAGCACTGAGTCAGGCCCTTTTCTGCCCTGGCCTCAAGACTAAGCTTGGCTGACTGTGTTGCCAGTCAGTGGGGAGTCCCCAGATGTCTGCTGAAGGTTGCTTTACAGCATGTGCTGCTAGAAGGACATGAGCAGTCCAGAGACTGGCCTGTAACACTCAAGTATTTCAGGCCAAAAAGTACGTTATGCTCACAGAACTCTTTTGCTGATCCAATAAAAAGTATAAAATAATCTGCTCTGCTTTGGTTATTAAATTGATTGGTACAGAATATGATGGGCATATTCAAGTTGCTGGTTTCAGGTTTCTAGCTCAGTTTTAAAGACTGATTCAATAATAAAAATAATGACATGTTCATTATTGTATAAACATTCAATGGCCACACTGTAAACTTCTCCCTCCAGCGATTAAGCCTGTAGTAAATCAGGTTGTCTCTGCAGAGCTTGCACTGTGAGTGCTTCTCCTGTGCCCAGAGAAGGCCAGTCATGTAGGAAAGCAGCTGGCTGGGGACAGCTTAGTTGTTTGGAAGCCAAATCGCATAGTACTGAGAAAATGAAAATGTTAGCTGCTTCATCCAACAAGGCTGGCCCTTTTCTGTCACTCTGCTTTCCTTGCTTCCAAGGGAGCAGGCTCTGGCTTTGCTTCTGCAGTTTAACATTCACAAGTCAACACAGCTTGAGGTCAGTTTGCAAACTCTGATGTGAACTTTGGCGATGCTGCCTGATCCTACACTTCAAAGATGTCAGAAGGACAAGGACTCGTGGGACTGAAGGGAAAAACCCTTCTTCCATGGGTTTCACACTGCAAGATGGAGCACTCTGGAGAGAGATCTCTCCCAAAACTGGATTGTCAATAAATACGGATATACAGAACAAACTCAGTAGACACCAGCAGCAGATGAAGGTTCGTAGATGTCTGCTTATTACCAAACCTCACTCCAGCTGAGACTTAAATAGCCTCCTTTATGCACAACAGGAGAGGGAGCGGAATTGAAGGAAACTGGCAATTACACATTTTATTTCCCTCCCAGCCCATTCTCTGTTCATCAGGTGGCTCTGCACTCCCATATGAAGCACTAAGTTAAGCACAAAGCCAGCTTGATACTTTCCTTTCACTGGGAGGAAGTTTCCACGTGGTTTTCTGGATTCAGTGGAAAAGCACAGTGAGCACATTGTTTTATATTATTTTGATAGCCCCATGAGTGCCTGAAACACAGGGACTTCCAGGCTGCATTGCTTCTCTTTTCCAAGGCTGCAGCCTCTCCTGAACATGGTGGTGCTCAGAAACAGGTGCCAGGGTGTAAGTTTAACACCACACAAGGTGTTTACCTGCAGAGATGCATCTGCAATCTTCTTCCTCACCTTTTAAACCAAATTTCTCCTTTCTAAAATCTCCACCCAAACTCCAGTGGGCTGACTAGCAAAACACCAGCTCACAACACTTGATGATGTACTTGGGTGCAACCAGGCATTGCTCCTCACCCTGCTGATTGATACCTTTAGGAATGTACCTTCAACAGGGCAAAACACTAATGCCCATTTCACTGGAGAGAGATCTGGAAGTCTGACTATTCCCTTATGGATAAGCCTTTAAGAATTTATTAGTGATGAAACCAGTATGTTTCTTCAGAAACTTAACAGTTCCATAAAATTACTTCAATAACTTTTAAAATTTAATGGGGAGTGAGACTCTTTCCACAGGCTTTTTGAACTGTCCGACAGAATCCCAGAGTGGGGATATAATTCTGCAATAAATTTTGCAGGATGGTTAAAAAAAATATAAAAAGCTTTTAATTTCCTATTACCTCCTGTAAGTCTTTGCCATCAATTTAAAGCAAATACATGAACTAAAAGAACTGTAGTCACTTTTCTGTCCCAAACATTTACAAGAAAATATTTGCTCTTTGGGAAAGAAACCCAACAAACTAGAACAAATACCCTTTTCAGAAACACAGACACACAAACATAAACACTCTGCCAAGTCCTGCTCTTATACTTTGGTGTAAACCCAAATAAATACAGGGAAGTCAATGGAGTCAGTATGGCTTTACCTGGCTGAACGGAGCCTGGGCTGAGCACACCGGGCAGCAGAGATGGAAGGAAAGCCTCTCGCTGCGAGTCCCTGGGCAGCTCAGCAGCAACATTAACAGGCTCCACAGGGAATGTGTTCAGCCCTTGTTAGCAGGAAGGATGGCCAGCGAAGCACGGAGGTGAGGGGAGCAGTGAGCACATGCATGGCTAGCACGGTTATTAAAGAAGAAAATGGCAGGACCCCCACGGCTGAAAGCAAGCCCTGAACTTGGCCTCCTTCCTGCCCTCCCATGGGACAGGCACAGAGAGCTCCATCACTTACAGCACTGATTTCAAATGAAGTTAATACAAAAAGAAAAACCAAACCAGAAACATAGCATGAACTGCTACGGGCTTATTGGGACAGCGGGGTCCTGTCATTGTCCCTGTCCCTGTGCCAGGAGAACAGCCTGGGTCTTGGGAGGGGCAGAGAGAGGAGCGGGAGAAGCAGCGACGTGCTGGCAGCATCCTCTTTTCCTGAAGTCTCTCGCTGGGACTTCTCGACCTCACCAGCATTGCACACAAAAGAGTAACGAGAGCCATTTGCAATTAAACAGCACGCCCCAGTCTCATTGATCACTCCCACTGATTGACCAGAAAGCAGCACCAGCCAAGCCGGGGTCAGATCCAGCTCCCCCCAACAGCAGCACCCCCACCCACCACTGCCTTGTCAAAACCCTTGTCAATGCTCAGGTCACCATCTCACGCCCACGACCCGCCGTGTGTGGGGCTGCCGTGTCTGTGGAGTCCCTCCTGGGCTATCACACAGCACAGGACGGCTGCCCACGGGTAACCTGCTACACTGCTCCACCAGCACAGAAACACAGAGCTCAGGGTGGCTCTAAAACGAGCATCAGAGCTGGAAAAAACAGCACAAGCCTGTGGTACACACTTCCAGCACACGTCGTGGGGATGCAGAGAACAAGGACTCTCCTTCACGAGAAGCAAACCTGACTGAAATGGGGCCGTGGACGGCACAGTGTGCTCAAACCAGTACTAGACACCAGGAGACCTCCCTCATCCTGCACTGCAGTGCCCATCCATGTGCAGAGAGAATCAGGTTTATACCCAGCATTTAATTTTCTAAGAAACTGAAGCTTTACAAAATCTTCCATGAATAAAACATGTCTCTGAGGTATTTTAAAAGCAGAACTGAGAAGACCCAACAGTTTTGTGGGGGTTACAACTGCTGCTCTTAACATCACCACCCTACAGCATCCTCCTGGTGCTGAGACACAACCAGCATCCTGCAACCAGGGACCACAGCTGGAGACAGCACTGAGACTTACCCGCTGGCTTTTGCTGCTCGAGAAAAAACAAACTATAAACACGGAGTAAAAAGATGGCATCCTTCAAACATCCTTTAAAAGCCTAGGCAATGTAAACCACTGTATGCACTTGGAAGGAATTTCTACTTTTTTCCTTCTGTTTAACAGTTTGATGGTCCTTTTTGTCTACTTTCACATGAACTGAGAAAAGCTAGAATGTGCCTACTCAATCAACAAGAGCTTGTGCTGGCCCATTCAGGTTATATAATATTTTGTTTTTATAGTTTATTTTAAATAAAAAGTATAATTAAAGAAAATAAACCACCCACTTCATAACATTTATACAAAGAAGACTTTATTTATTTTATTTATGTTTTGGTGGGCAAGGCACAGCATGCAGTTAGCTTTCCCTGATACTTGACAAAGCTGCATTTGAAATTTAAAATCTTTAAGGAAATGAACAAATCCTGCGAAGGAAGGGCAGTCGAGCAAAGAGACTTCTTACATTACCCTAGGTAATTGTGCACATATATGTTTCTGTGAGTCTCTCTCTACTCCAAAAACATATCCATGACTTGGATGCTTTAAATCAAAAAGCAATTTCAGTCTGTAATTCTCAAATAAATAATTAAACACATTTTATCTCCTACAGTATTGCTTCTATTCATTTTAATCTCACTGACAGGAATGCAGCAACATACCCCACATCCTTAAAATAACAAAACAAAACACAAGATACCAACCAGAAGGCCTGGAAATGTTTATAATTCAACTTTTCAACTCTCTTGGCTGCAGGCTGCAGCTACAAAGAGGGCTCTGTGCTGGCCCCCTGGAAGGAGAGCAGCCCGCAGAGGGCTGTGCAGAGCGCACGGGCAGCGGAGCGCGCCGGCCCTGCCCGCACGGGCAGCCCCGCTCGGGGAGGGCACACAACGCTCACTCTGTGTCAAAGCTAATCAATTATCCACTTCTGCAGCCTGAGATTTATGAAACTAACCGGACAGTGTGGTTAAGGTGAATGGTTCTCTCTTGCTTGTCCATCATAATTTCACAGACAGCTGCTATGGATAGGACTGGTTATAGCCTGAACTAATAAATACATAGAATGTAGCTTACAGGGGAGACAGAGAGCACACTCCCATTCCCAAAGAGAAGACTGAGCTTTCCAGAGCTTAGCCTGCAAAAATCAGAAAACTACAAGATTGAAAGCCAGCACTTACTGCACTATTTTCTGTGTTTAGTTTTGGCTTGAACAAGGGTAACTGGCTGTGACTTGGGTGATTATCTCGGTTATCCACAGTGTTAGAAAATCAAAGTCCTCCTCCTTCTCAGACCACTGTATAATTATATATATGCATATGCAAGAAAGCTAATGCACTCATCCAGGCAGTGGCAAAATTAGATATAACTTTTTGAAATGAGGATGCTGGACTTAGCATTAGTTCAGGGTATCCAGCACTGCCAACCCCCCTGGCATTTACAAATCAAAACTATCTTTAAAACGAAGTTAAAACCAAAGTATTTGGGCTTCTTTGTGACTGCCTGCTGCCTCTGAAGCACAGAAAGCTCAAGAGTACCAGGCTTTTCTCTGCAGACAGGAAGACTTAGGTCTTGCTTAAAAAATGAAATTAAAGCTTATATTTTGGTACAATCCTCTGAGGGCCTGCATTTCATGAAAAACACAGACTGTTGCAAGCTTGTGATAAAATCACAAGAGATGTGGCACAGGGAGCACAGCAGCTGCAAAGCATCCTGAGCACTGTATAAATCACAGCTATGTGCATTACTTATTCTATTTATTATTACAGATGCTGCTGTGGAAATTTTTGCATGCCTGTAATCATGGTGGACTCTTGTCCAAAGGTTCAGCTGTAAATTATCATCCCTCTCAAGTTCCCTGACTGTGCAGGTAATCACGCACAAGATGGTGACCTCATCAAATTGTATCCAGAACCTGGGGACAGAACTGAGATGAAGAGACAGGATGCATCTCAGATCCTGCTGTGGACCCCACTCAAGAAAATGGGGAAAATTTATGACATCTCTCCTGACCTCCATTCACGTAAAACACAGCTAACTGCCTGACTGGGTGCTGTGAGACTTGTTTGCTCGTTCTGTGCAGACCTTCCTGTGATGGAAAGCTCTCCCTCCCGGCACAGTAAGGTAAAGCCCTGAAGGAGAGGTGGACTTGATTACAGGAGATGCTGTCCCAGCCCAGACAGGGAGTCTCTGACCCTGACAACTGGAGATAGAGTGCTGGGGCACAGGACCAAGGCACGCAGGCAGCAAGCCCTGGAGACACTGGGCTCTTGATTCCCCTGTCAGTGCTGAGCAACCACTGAGCTGTGCTACTGCTGCCGCAAACCTGTGCCAGGCACAGTGTTTAGAGCTCAGCTGCATTCAGGTTGTTTTCTGCTTCACCAGGCACTTACAGGTTCCTCCTGGAGAGCTGACTTGCTGTACTCCCATCCTGCCCCTCCTTTCCCCTCTCACCCTATCTCACAGCATCTCACAGTAATAACCATCAGTTTTTAACAGCATGTCCTACACTGGAGGTTTTGTAGTTCCAGCTTTTAAAATGATTTAGTGTGACAGTTTAGTGCTGAATTAAAAAAAAAAAAAAAAAAGGAAAAGAAAAAGGAAAAGAAGTAGAGAGAAAAAGGAGAGACAGTCCCCTTAAGGCAACAACATTACGGAGCAGTGATCTCAGAGGAACAAGGGTTCTTCTCTGGTTCAGATGTGCTTGTCAGAGCTCAGTGTCGTCTCTGAACGAGAAATCTCTCTTGCTGGCCCAAGGCACAGTTTTGTGGTCAAGAGGACAGAAAATGAAGGGAGGGAACTTCAAAGAAGCAAAAGCTGCATTAGCCCGCTGGGGCGGGTGGCTGCGGCACATCCCATGGCTGACAATTACGACCTGCATGCCGAGAAAGCTTGCCTCCCTCTTGTCAGAGGGATAAGACACAGGCTGTGAGCTTTAGAGCTTTGAGGATGTGTACAGTTCATGATGAAAGATAGCACTTCAAAGCCCTCTGCCTAGAAACCCAGGGAGAAGTGAGAGCAGAGGGTAAGCAATCTTTTTTCCTGGGGGGTGCACATGCGGGGGAAGGATAAGACTTACTTTCACTGTCATTTATTATTGCCATGAAAATGAAGCCTTGCACTGTTTATGGAATCTCTCATTAAGAGGATCTCTTGATAAATCGCTTGACAAACACTCATTAATTAAGTCTCTGAGCACACTTGGCTGACAAGCATTAGTCTTCATTTTGCAGGAGGGGGAATAGAGGCATGGGGCTCAGCAAGCCCCCAACAGCCAGGGCAGGGCTGGGTCCCGGCCAGACACTGTGCCACCAGACAGATGGATTACTCTGCTCCCTCCGTTCCCAGCTTGATTCTGATCCAAAGACAGGAGCGACATACTTATCTTCAACAAACTTCAAAGCCCTTGTCCCCCGCACTGCTGCCCAGTGATCCCAAGGACTGCAAGGCACATCGGTGCTGTGCAGGTCTGGATCCTCCATGGGTGTCTCTTGCCCTGGGGGCTGCTGGACATCCCTTTCATCTCACAGGCACCTCCCCACCCACAGTCTGCCCAGGGTTAGGAATAGAAACACCTTGGCTGCTGCCCAGGCTCCACTTAACTCTGCGACGGAGATTTTCCTCCTCAGGGCCCTTGACCTACCAAGCCATTTGGGAATCAGCTACTTTAAGATGCCCATTTCACCCTCATCCTGCCAGTGGCCTTTGGTTCAAACACTGGGAACTCGGCAGGTCATCTGGGCTGCAGCTGCAAGGTTACCATGGTAGAAAAGGCACCAACTCTCCAGCCTTCCCTGGCATACAGAAAGTCTGGAGCAAGGACTGGTGGGAGAAAGCTCACCCGCCTCCAGCCAGACCCATCAGAGAAGCCCACTGCTGAAGGGAGTCAGCAGTGAGAACCCAACACTAAAATCTTTAAAATACGAACTGTCCTACCCCTCATACTTCAAATTATGATCACAGCAGACAGGAGGAGGTCCTTGCAATGACTCAGGGGTAACCACCCCTCTCAGCCCCACAACACATCTGCCCTCCTGTCCATCACTGTCATCCCTCTGCCTCATCCTCCCACCTGGAGACAGAGGAACAGATTTGGCTCTTGCCTATGCCTGCCCTGCCCTTCCTGGCACTTGCCCTTCAGAAAAAGCAAGGACTGGCTGGGAGATTCCTGTGAGAAAGGAGCTGCATGAGAGAGCAAACAGACCTTTATTATTTGTTTATTGATTTATTCTCCAGGAGGATGTAACACTCGGCCCTCGGCAGCAAATGTCCTTGTAACTCTGTGCTGCAGCGACAAGTTGGCCAAACAAACGCTTTACTGAGTCAGAAAACGAAGACTGTCAGCAGAGCAGATCAGGGCTTCTCTCTTCTTACTTTTAATTATTATTGCCTTACACAGAGGATTTAATCTCCTCCAGGAAGCTCAAAGTGCCCCATTCAGCCTATTTCACAGCTGTGACTCCCGAGGTCACCCCGGGTCAGGACACCTCGCTGCCACATAATAGCGACCGGCCCCCAAGTGGACATCCACGCCGGGCATCTGTTGTCGCAGATGAGGCGGTGTCAGGGGGAGGAGAGGAGGCAAAGGCAAACCTTACCCCGAGAGCCCCAGACAAAGGACCCTGCTCCTCCGGCCTTTTGTGGAGCTCTCAAATACGGTCATAGGTGACATTTTACAGCTGTTCTAGCCTCAAATAAGTGAAACCCGTCTATCTTAATACTTAATTGCATTGCTAAGCTGCTGATAAACTAGGACGGCATAAAATAAATACACAGAGCCAAACACATCCCCAGGGAAAGTTTGTGGGAACAGGGGGAGTTGCACCAGACAATGAATTTGGAACAGGGGATTTGCACCACACAATGAATCCACTTCATGTGTTTTAAAAGCCTGGTTACCCTCAATAAAAGCTGTAGCATGGACGCTGCACATTTGCTAGCTAATACTGCTCCAGAAAGGCCGCAAAGCGTTTCAAAACAGGGGCACAGTGCAAATGCCCACGGGAGAGGACCAGCACGTGGCACGCCATGCATGTGCCCATCAGGAAACCGTGCTGAGCTAATCCCCTCCCCACACAGCCTCCACGACTCCAGGCCTGGAGAACATGGCCTTAAATCAACGCTCTTATCTCACAAAAGGAATTTAAGTGCAACGCTTTGAAAGTCACTTTCTCCCGGCCATATGGCATCCCCGAGCCCGGTCCTGTCGCAGCGCCGTTCATTTGCATGTGCGAGAGACAAATCTGGCTCTTGCCTTGCGGGAGTGATAACAGGGCGAGGGGTAAAATTTAGCACTGTTTGGGTTTCTGCACAGAATCTTGCTGAGGGCAAATTTCTCTCACCTCTCAAGGCAAGTGACAAGGCAAGCTGAGGCTGCCCACAGGAGAGCCCTCATGATGACAGCCCATGCCCATCAGTGAGGTACCGGTACAGGACCAGGGTAAAAGAGGAGCCTGAGACAAATGCCATTCTCTGAACCCAAAGCTTCCCCAAGCTGGCAGTGTCTACACCCACATTAAACCAAACAGGAACAGGCTGAAGTTACAGGGATATAAACAGCACTGAACACAAACTTCAAGACAGCAAATTCACAAGCGTTCGCACATTTAACTTCCTGATAGGGAGGTATTTTGAAAACTCATGTTGCTGGGCTGCTCCGCCATATGAAAGGGTGCAGGATCTTGGGTTTCAGCACAAGGAGGAGCCAACAAAGCTGCTAACGCTTCAACATAAGCCTCTCCAGCAGATCTCTGTGCCAGGCATTATGCAGGATGGCAAGATTTTTGTTTTGCCAAGGCAGTGCCGTATGGGCAATCTGGTTTGCCTTATCAGCGAGCCAAGTGAGAGAAGAGAAATGATCTTCCCCTCCATTTGTTTAAACTTCCCTCTTTCCCCCAGATAAAGCTGCATACTTTTGTAAAAATATCTGCAAATGTAACAACATAATAGGCTTGTCATCGGGTTCTACATTTGGCAATGAAAATCTGCAAAGCTTGGAAAGAAAGAGAACTCCTAATAGTTACTGCTTCTGAAGAGCCCAGCTATAAACTGGGCCTAGATCCAGATGATGGAGAACACAACCACCAAAACGCCTTTCCATGTCCAGCACCTACTCCTACACCCCTGCAAACTGTTCCTTTCTTGGCCCCACTGAAACAAGGCAAGAAGGTTACTTCATCACTTATTACTGATGGGCCTCATCTCCCCTCTGTGGGGTCTTTGCACACCCCTAACATTCATTATTGCTCTGAACCCATTTCAATCTGCAGCTCAATGCTGAGAATGCTGCAAACAGCCACACAAACCCCCTCACACAGCGATGAGGAACCATTCCCAGCACAACACTTTCCATCATGTACCACAGTCTGCCCTCTCCAAGGCCGTTTCTTCAGCATTTTTCCCCAGTATCCATCTTAGTGAGATTATCCCTGGGAACACACAAAACTAGAGCAGCCCTGCTTTATGGCTGTACCGAGCCCTCAAAGGGGGGCTTGGTGTATTTAGAGCTATGTCACTGTGCCTCCCAAGGGGAATGTGGAACGGCACAGTCTCTTAGCAACACCCAGTGCCTATCACAGGTAACTCTCATTAACAGGAGCAGTGGGAGCTGGGAGCTGAACCCCTGCGACGCGCCGAGCACCTCGTGCCGTGTTTCGGAGGAGCAGGACGGACAGACACGAATGCTCTGTGTGCACAGGCAGGACAGGGATGTGCAAACCCTTGCAGGAATGATACAGACAGCGCCGAAATACTGATTTGTTTAAAGAAACAAGGATTTGATTGTATTAGAGGGAAAAGCATATCCCCCACAGTAAGGACTGACTTCTCCTTTGTCAGTAATCCCTCTCTCCAAGACATTTATTACAAATCTCCCTGGAAGAGAAGAAGTCCCACCCCATGCCGAGACAATGCAGCTCTAAATTTTAACTTAATCATCACAAGCCTGTAAAGCTGATCTTTGTGACAATGTGTGTGGCCAAACTAAAGGCTCTGGTAAAACTGATGTCTTGCCATTCACACGATACAGATTTCACAACCCAAATCTCTTGCTGTAAGATAAGGAAAGTATTTCTCCAGATGACTTACCTTTATTTGCTGCAGGAGAGAACAACTTCTCAGAGCCTACAGAAGCCTAAAAAAGGAAGAGAAAAAGAGGGTGAATAATACTGAAGGAGAAATTCAGAAGGCTTGCTTACAAAAACACAGCTCATAAAACAAGTCGATTATCTGTAGACCTGCAGTTGCACATTGCACCTGGAGGGTGCAATGTTGTGCCATTAAAGAACAAGCATGCATCCTGAGGAGATGAAAGCAAAGCGTATACACGAGTACTGTCCTGATCTCACCCAACTATATCCTCCTGTCTCGTTTATTTAGGCAACCATGCAATGCACAGCTAATTTTATCCATGATTCCTCATATAAAAACAAAACCAGTGAAACTGCTATCAAGCTGAAGGAAAAAAAAAAAACAAACAACCAAACAACAAAACAAAACACATTTCAAAGGCTCTCTCATTGAAAATAAGCTCATTTCTTGCTGAACATGCAAAATGTAATTTGTGTATTGGAAACACAAGTTGCAACTGAAGACATCCGTATGAAGGAGGGTGTTATTTAATATTATGCCAAATGATAGGTACATGCTGCTATGCACTTAGTTGAATATGACATAACAAGTCTTCCTCTTGGAAGAAGCCCGTATCCTTGCAGACTGGGTTGCACTATGCTCTGAACTCCACAGCAGTGGATTTGTGCTCCTCACAGCTCTGGGAAATAGTTAAAGAAATCCAATTAACCTAAACCTTGTAAACAGCTTCATGATAATCAGGGTCACTGGGTTACAGACACGATGATAACAACAGACAGGGAAAAAAAAGTCCATTCATTGTAAATAAAGCTTTTATGAGTTAATTTGATGGCTTCCTTTCCTCCCCCCACTGATATCAAACAGTCAACCTACTTCAATGTAAGCTTTTCCTCCTCGCTATCTGATAAAATAGCAAGTAGCCTCTCCAGAATCAAAGCTGGTCTGGGAGCAGGAGCACGATCAACCTTACTACATTACTACATTTACAAGATAGTTGAAAGTATTGTCAACGTGTTGTCACTGACTGCTGCATGAATAAAATGGGGTGAAGTACAAAGCTGACCAGCAAAAGATACTGAAAGTGAAAAAAGCCTTTTTTCCCTGGCTCCGCTTTAAAAACAATGAATTAATTCAACACATGGCTGAACTAGGTTGATTTTATTTTTGATTTTATTGATTTTATTCTAAGGTGCCTTAGGAGATTTGCATGATAAAGAGCACTATGAATTGTATTACATTGCTATATATTTTAAATGACGACTCGGAAAAAAAACAAATAGTAAAATGCAAGAAGATCTGCATGAGATATAGTAAGAAGCAAGAGTGATCTTTTAATGTTATTTCTAAGAAAAGTGGTACTGCAAGCACTGAATGTCTCACTTAATGCAAATGCATAAAAAAGAGAGGGAAAACAACATGAAAAATAGGTTGAGGCTGAGACACATAAGAAAGAAATTCTGAATTATGTCCACGACAAAGCTGCACGTGTAGCTGTGGCATGTATGATCATTACACAGCTCAGCAAAAAGATCCTAAAATCTTAGGGAAAATCAGTTACCTGCGCGATCCCTTCACTGCATGGATTAAAAAGAGGAAGAACCAAGATTAAACAAGGTTTTGCCTAGGCTGGTTTGCAAAGCAAGTCTAACAGTGTCACACAGCAGCAACAACAGTGGTGCATAAAACGTTTGACAGCCAACTCTGAATTTACAACCCATTGTTAGGAGATTTTTCACTTACAATCCACACAAAGTCACCATGGATGCAGCACACATCTGCAGGGCCTGGGGACTCACCCACACTAACAGCTCACACCAAGCCAGCGCCTGGGCTCAAAGCACTCTGTAAGGACTCAGACAGGTGGCAGGTGCATAAATAAGATTCCCCCTTTTCATAGCAGTGAAACTTTGCCGTGGCTGGCACTAAAGCCCGAGCAGGACACTGGCTGCTGAGACACAAATCCCGAGAGCCGGGTCCCGCTGCCGGGGTGTGGGTGAGCAGCCCAAAGAGGGGCCCGCTCCAGCAGCCTGCCTGGAGAGCTGCCCTTCCCAGGGAGCCCCCCGGGGGCTGCAGGACCTGCCTGTCAGCGGCTGCCACCCCAGTGGGAGAAGCTCTGTGCTTCACCTGGTCTGGAGCGCTGGCTCCCACTGACACCGGCTCACTGCCCGCTGTGCAACCCGGGACCGAGGGCTAAATACACACCGGCACTGTTTAATTGTGGGCTGAAGATCTCAGTGCTACAGGTCCAGACTATATAAAAGCAGTGTTTAACGAAGTCAAGCCAGAAAATTCACTTTTAACAGAAAGTAAAGCCCCCAGATTATTGCTCAGTCTTCTGCTATCAGCATGTGCCACTGCCTTCCACAGAGTCAACGTTTACAGAGCAGCGTTGTCAACATCACAGCTTCAGTTCACAGACACAAACCTTCACACCTAGAGTTTACAGTAACTTTTGCTCTCACTTCTGGTGGTTTCTAGCTCCAGATCTGAGCAGTTTTTGGCATGAGCACCGTTCTGAAACAGTGAATGCCTGTGCTATAGGATATTCTGCAAGCTGCTGTAAAGGCAGGAGGGAAGCTGGGGGAGGAAGAGCTTGAATACATCATTCAACCCTATCCGTCACCCTTTAAAGCAAGCATACAATAAAACCTATGTGTCTGAGGGAGCTCACTAATGAGTGAAAAAATCCAGCAAACCAACACATCTACCAAAACAAGTCCCCTCCCAAATTTTCTGCTGTTCCAAGCAAATCATTTGCATACGTTTAAGAAGGGAATTAAAAAAAAAAAAAGCAGACGTCTTCCCTTGTGAACAAATCCAGGCATTTGGAGTCTTTTATGCACAAGTTCAAGCCATCCCAGGAAATCACATGTTCTTTGATTGCAAAATGAAATTAGAAATTTCCTTTCTCCCCCTCCCTCTCATTGCTTCCTGCCTGTCTTCATCTGAAGGACCTCGAGAACAACCCAAATTCCTTCCTGTTGCTGCGTAAGGCAGAGAGGCATGCCCAGCCTGAAGCTCACAGACAGAAGACACCTCTACCCTTCCTTGCTCACTTGCTGTTCACCTCCCTCCTCCGAGCACGGCCACGGAGCTCACCACAGGCTTGTGTTCACAAAACCTGCTGCTTGCACAGGCCCACCCTCACCCCCAGGAACGACCTTGGCATTTTAAGCACATCTAACATCTGTCCCCAAGTGAAACACACCCCAATGATTTCAGAGAGCAGCAGTTTCTGAGGTAGCCTCACACTGATGCAACGTTTCAGACCCAGCACTCCTTAAGATGACACCAGCCTTGCAGGTCCCCTTTGTGGCTTATCCAACAAAGTTACCAAGCCTCTCTCATTTTGATTTTCTTTCTTTTCTACACCAGACCCGAAGGGGAGAATGCCTCCACCCAGTTCTGTGACAGTTTGAAACCAGGCTGAATACACTGGAGAGAAAAACAACATTTCTGCCCTTTTCTGCTTTGTGGAAAGCAAGCAGAGGAGTGGTGCCCCAGTCCCTCACCCTTCCTCCCCTTGAACACAGCACATATAAACACTGATTCAATTTTCAGCACTAAAAGCTCAGCAAAGACAGCTTTTTCCTCAAAATGTGAGGCGGTAACCACAAAGGATGTAGCACACCCTCTCCTCTGAAGGTGAGCAGTGAGGCATAATGAAGTCCATGCCTTATCCATCCTGGTTCCCACTAACCCAAGGCAGCTGAAAGGTGTAAGAGTTCTTGCAGATTAATAATGTAACAATTATATGTAACAGAACAACATCATCTGACAGGGACAGCATTATAAACTATGTCAGGCCTCACAGTAATTACTTTTTTCTCCCCTTTCTCTGCAGCAAATAAAATGGGTAGCAGGGAATACAACTGTTCCTTATCATCAACAACAGAGGCTCTGTGGACCTTCACACTCTCTCCTGGAGCACTGAATGCCAAATCCAAGCCTGATACTTCAGGAGCCTGATAGCAAGACATTGGGAAATTGCTAATAAGGCTGTAGTTCTGGTTCACAAGGAGCAAGAGAAGCAGTGTTAGGGACCTGGTATGTATGTTGTATGAGGTGAAAGTCAAGCACTCCCTCCAAATGAGTCCAGTGTGGCAGTAAGAAGGAAAAGGAGACAGTAAAACATAGTTTAAATTTTATTTCTGGATGGCTGCCTATCTTCTAGAGAGCCAAGAGGCAGCCTCAAGAGAGACTGTTTGCACAGTTACTGAACTCAGCAAGCACAAAAAGCTCACAAGAAAACCCTTCTCTGGGAGATTTTCAAACTAGAAGTGCTGGATATGCTTAAGGAAACTTTCAGCATAAAGCACAGATTAATTTTGGATCTATTTTCATCCTTCCCTTTGATCTGTTTCCCCTGCTTTTACTGACCACTCTGATGGCACTTGATTGCTTGTCCAGCAGAGAATTTCAGCACCTCAGTAATGCTTCACTGGTTTCCAGCTAACTCTGCAAGTCATTCATACCAGACCCTTCATCAGTAATACGAGAACAATAACTTAAACAGGAAGGTATTGTTTGGGCTGTGATTCTTCTATAGGAAATGGAAATTGATACATATGGAAAGGTGCAAGAGAAGCCTTGAAATCACACACATGCACAAAGAAAATCAAACTAAAAATCCCCCTTAAGACCAAGAAAGTATTCAACACATATCAGAATACAGAAGCAACCCATGGGTAACACGGCTTGCATTGTGAGGGGATGTTTCAAGGAAACCTACAGTCTTTCCAAAACCTGCATTATTTTTGGAGGGAAATCACAGCTCAATTGAGAAGACAAAAGAAAAGTTAGACCTGCAAGTCAGTCATTTCATGCATTGTCACATAAAAATAAGCTGGAGTAAGCAGTACCTGAGCTACCTTTTTGTGAACCTTGTAGGAAAATCCAGGTTTGTGGCATGTGGCTGGCTGGGACACAGCACAGCCCAGGTGTGGAAGGGATTAAGGAAGAGGGAACAGGACTTCTACAAATCCACACTGTGATTATCTTCACACACAATTTATAAACTGGGCTTTCAAGAGGGCTCAGCAATCAGCAGCTGCCTTTGGGACACCAATCTGACTGGAACTACTGGGAATGGAGCATTCCTAAAAAGCCATTTAAATAGTTGAATTATGACCAGGTTGCTCTGCAAATCTGGTTACAGCTGAAAATTGGGTTCACTTACAAAATTCTGGCTGTTGATCTCCAGTGCAAATAAGGACTAATAACCAATAATACTCTCCATCTTCTCTAGCAATAATCCTAAAAATCAGTTGTACCTTTAATTTCGCCACACCACATCACAGTGAAATACCCAGCAAAAACACCCTGGGCAGGCAACTTCTTATTCAAATGGCAATGCCTTAAATGCCACAGAAACTTCCAGTTCAATTATCATTTAAGGCCATATCTGGGAAGTACTGATTGGTCTTCCACATCTTGCATGAGAATTCACTCTACAGAAGGTCCACTAGAAACAAAAAGTTTCTTGGGCTACACTTCTATACACCAACGCACTTGTTTCAGTTCCCACCTCCCATTCATTTAGCACACAGATACCCAGTACTGCTCTGGTCCTGGAAGGGCCTGTCACCATGCACTCCTCTCAACACTTTTATCTTCCAAGAACACTTATTTATCTCAGCAGTTTATATAACCTTGACTATTTTTTGCAACAGCCCCTCTGAGATGCTAGCACAAGACTGGAAACACAAGATTATATTAGGCCATAGAGAGCCCAGAAGCAGAGATCACAGGTCCCAACTCACCACTGAATTACACTGACTTACATGATGGAAAATGGAATGTGATGCACAGTAGATGAGGACTGGAAGGCAAAGGAAATGCTGTACAGTCTGATTCAGCTAGTGCTGAGCAATGAGGAGTCAAGCTCATTGCTTCTCTGCAAGTTTGATGCTTTGTTTTGGACCTTCTCCTTTGGCAAATCAGTGATAAGCTTAAATTAATACTGTTCTGAATCCTGAGTGTGTTCCTCATCGTTTTACAACTGTTGTGGGATTGAACAAACTAGTTTAAATTAAGCAGCAACAGTCATTCTTTAACATGCTGGTTATTGCACAGACTGCGCCTCTTCCCATGACAAAGGGTGACCAAATGCTCCGACAGCCGTGGCACTCTGCCTATGGCACGTCTGCCATCAGAGCCTCAGGGCACAGGCCTGCTAACCCCTCTTCTTTCTCCTCAAACCATCCCTCCAGCCCCTGGAGAATGGCTTCAGCCCAGAGCTCTCCATTCCTATCCTCTCCATTAGCGATGCTTTATGATTCATCTTCCTCTGAGCAGTTGCTGTTTCCCAAAGGAAAAGATCAAGCTCCCTCTCCTTCCCAGCTCAGCTTCAATAAATAAATATATTCACTGAAAAAAAAAAAATTAGTAAAGGAGGAGCAGGGAGGAAACTGGGGAGCTCCTGGAACTTTGGTAATACAGCTGTAGAAGGTCCCTCACCTGTTTCCAGAGAGACTGACCAAAAAGGAAGACTTCCAGCTGTCCCTCATTAAAACCAGCCAAAATACTAGTTTAATGTTAGTGTGCCTGTGTGTCCTCATTTAAATTAACATGCACTTGGTCCTTATCTCAGTATCCTCCTCCTTCATACCTCAGCTCCCCATCAGCTAAGAAATCTACCTTGATTTTACACTCCTGGCTATTTTTCACTCTAATCAGCACTGATTTCCCTTTACTACATGTTTGCATGCTCCTGGATGTTGTGGTCTATGAACAGCATTCAGATGACAGTCCTCTCTCTGTTCTACTGAATCAGGCTGCACCTCTCACTAGGCTGGAGGCAGCAACATGTCCATGTTAAGGGCAAATGATACACACCACAGTCAAGTGAACACAATTCTCCATGATACTCCTTAGAAAAGGGCTTTGTGTGGTTTGTTTTTAAACATCTTGCACATCAGAGCCCCCACACCTTTCCCTGACAGCTGACCCCCTCCCAAACAGGCTTTTCAGACTCCACTTCCACATTCAATGTTTTTCCATTGCCCAGACAGTGGCTTAGGCAAGCACAGACTTGATTTCTGATTTAGCTTTTTCTATAAATGTAAGGAAAAACTTGCCTATGAGTAGGAAAGGTTGGGAACACTGTGAACATACCGCTACAGTAGTTTGTATTATTGTCACTACAGCTTGAAACTATCTAGCCAGCCTATGTGACTGGGACACGGCTTTTTATTTGCACTAAATCAAACGGAATGGCGAGTGCTCTTTGCAGAACTATCTGAAACTTCTTATAATTCAAAGGCTGCACTGTAGGAAGAGTGATGGGAGAGAGCAGGGACTGTGCTGGGAATGACAGGTGGCAGACTGTTGTTTGGTACCTACCAAATTACTCCGCTGCTCCCAGGGCTGCCTTGGCATTTCATTATCCCAACTCTCTCCTGGAAGGATGCGGACATAAATTCACACCTCATGTCCTGGTTTCCATCAAACTGAGTAAGAGTGCAAATGTTGGCACCAACGGGGAATGCCAAGCAGGGCTTGGCATGCTAGAACAAACTCTCAGCTGTGGTCTTTGCCAGCTACCTGCATTTATCATTGTAATGGCCTGCCAGACAGGACTTGGCAAGCGACGGAGGAGGGCGGGAGGAGGAGGGCCAGGCTCTGCACTGCCAAGCAATTCATTCCTGTAGCTCCTGCCATCACTGTACCAGCAGGGCAACCTTCATTTCATTTTATCTTTTAACCAATTACGTGTCACCCAAATCCCACCTGCAGCTTTCTCCAACACAAATGGCTATAAATCACAGTTCAGAGACCAAGAGGGTTTTGCAAGGCATTTGATTTCATAAAAAGGTCACTGTCTGTCTGAGTATTGCTGCAGTTCAGAAACACAGTGAAAAACAACCTGCATTGGCAGACAGGGAAGGAACTGCTTCCATGGTCTGTTGCATGTTGTCAGATAATATTAGAACAATTAGGGAGGCCAACAATGGCAGAATCATTAGGATTTAGCTAAACCAAAGTGCTGATACAAATTCAGTGAAATATCTCTTCCCTTCAATTTCTGAAGAAAACATAATCAATTCAATTAAAAAGGGAAAATTGCATGAGCACACCAGAAATATTCGACATAACCACCTTGAGCAGACAAACAGAATTCATGCCTGTTGTCATTGCAGGCCTCTCCAAACTGCCTGGGTATTCCAGAGCTTAAGTCCAAGCTTTGCCACCTCTCAGAGCATTGCAATACTCTGTGGTCTCTGATCATCCAGGATGGTCTGCATCACAAAGCAAACTTTTGAAGATGCTCAAAAATCATGACACTGATGCTGTTCTGGACACCGTGGGTGCCCATCCCTTTCTTGCAGGTGGCATGTCATCCCAGACAGTGTCAAATTCTCTGAAAAGCTTCAGGTTAGCTGCAATAAATACACAAGACACAGAGAGAACCGTGTCATCCTCCTAGCCTGGACCATGACATGTGGCACACAGGCATCCCTGTGACAGAGTTCCCCAGTTATGGATCAATGCTGACACGGCCTTTCCCTGGGCCTGGTGGGTCAGGGGACTTTATCAGGAAGGTGGCTCCTGTCCATTGCCACTGAAACTTGCTGTCTTCCCCGCAGCACGCTCAGAGGAGCGCCTCTGCGGAAGGCTCTTTTGTTGTTGTTGTTGTTTCTAATTCACTGCTCCAAAATATTTCTTGGCTGCATCCCAGGGCTGAAGCCTTATCTGCCCCTCCCCCTGGCAGACACACAGCAGCTGTGGAGGCTTATCACGGTTGCCTGTCCACTGAGTTTACAAATTAACACCCTATCGAGGCTGCACGAGGGCTGATTAATCAGAGAGAGGCAGTCTGAGGGCCTTTATCACCGTAAGCGGCTGCTGGGAGAGAAGTCACAAATCTCTCAGGAGGCCAGAGATGCCTTACAAATGAAGGAGCAGGAGGGCAGAGAGGAGGAGGGCGCAGTGGTAGGGGAAGCAGATATTTGAGAGATAGTGGTGGAGGGGTAATGGAGCAGTGGAGGGGGGAGCTGCAGGCAAACGCCAGTACATTATGACGGCTAAAAAAAAAAGAAGATAATTAACAGCCTATACCTCATGATTCTAGCTTTCCCTCCCCGGGCTATAATTTAGCCTATTGCTCCTTTGCTCCAGAGGACAATAAACATTTATTATGTTAAATGCATAACTGTGCTGCACAAAAGCACCGTTCTTTCCCAGGTCCACTCCTTGCACAGCTGTGCAGCCCAGGAGGATGGGGCTGCTGAAGTGGGCTCCCCTTTTATGCAGAAAATTACTTGGTTTGGACACAAAACACATCCCTGGCTTCCCCCAGAGCTGCAGAGTGCTGGATGCACTCCTACTGGATGCAAAGGAAAACGCCAAGAGGCTGAGAGCTCTTAGATGGGTCCTCTGATCCACCAGCATCTGACACGCAGTGTTAGTGTGGGCCCGGGAGCAGTGGCAGTCAGGAGCAGCTCCTGCAGAGCTTCACCACCTCAGAAATATCTCCTCTCTTTAATTCAGCAGCCTTGCTAAGAGGTTTACTGGGAAACTTTCAATCCCACCAGAATTACGTGTAGGAGAGATTCTTATTACAAGATGAATATTACAGTCATGTGAGTTGTGCTGGGGCAGCCCCAGCCCTGCCCCCTCCGAGCACTTCAGTCTTTTTTGTAAGAGCACTGTGATTTAGGAGATTTGCCTTTGCTACTGGACTGTGGTTCAGGCACGGCTTTACTTCAATGCTAGCACCTGCTGCAGCCCTCGAGCTTTGTGCTTGTGCCAGGGCAATACAAAATAATGACCAAAGGGATTCACACCAAAGAGATTTAAAATCTAATACATCTTTAAAGGAAATCAAAATGGGCATCTGTCTGAATTTGTGAACATTCATTTCTAATTTTAAGTTTTCAATTTTAATCCTTGTGACTGAGACACACAGCTGGATTTTTCCTTTGAAGTGTAATGTAGATGTAAGCTGAGATTCCCATGCAGTAACACGACTCCAGAAGGCAAAACTTTAATAAAAATGCTACCAACATGAAGACATTCATAAGCAAACACCGCAACCACCTCCTGACCAGTGCTTTCTGTTAACACACTAGTAAAGAATTCAATAAATAACCTCTGGATAAAAATGCCATTCACTGCAGCTTTACTGCCAACAGTGCCGGGTGTGTGCACGATCCTGGGGAACAGCCATTCCCATTTTGCCCATGGAAACTGCAGGCACAGAGCACTGCCACAGCCCAGCTGAACACCTTCACGTCAACTCTTTTCAGATAGCACTGGAAAACAGAATCAATCTAAAATGAATGATCATCTGCCTTCTACTCCTCTCTTGATCCAATGAGAACAGTATTTCCCGAACCACCTGGATTATTGGTCTATGAACCCCCTGCAGATGCCCAGTTTTAACAGTATCCATTAGGTTAATTAGAAGTGGGCAAGTAGATGCTGAATATTAGTTCAGGAAAGGAACGACAGCTTTTTTATTTGAGAACTCCCTGCCAGGCTCTGTGAAGCAAACAGCTGTGGAAGGTCTCCTCATAGCTCTTCTCTGCCAACAGACAGCAGATTAATTTGAGCTGGGCTGGACCCCCATGTGTTATGTTCAGCAGGCCCACGGGGAATCAGATGAAGAAGCTACAAGGCGATGATACCTCCTGTCACCCCAATCAGATAACAGCAACTCTATACACTAAGGAAACATCAAATATTCATTAGGTAAACAATATGAATGTGGTAATCCCAAAACAGGGTGAAATTTTAGAAGCTGTCTCTCTGGTGTTTATCAGATTGACTCTTTAAACTTCATTATCAAGTCTGCCCATCAACCCTTCTCCCTCTCTCTCTCGGGTCTTGTGTTTCTACATTTTAGGGAAAAGATGGACTAGCTGCTCCCCACAGCCCTGCTCCCACACACAGACACCCTCACCCACAACAGAAAGCACACTGCAGGGTGCATGAGTAAAGAATCAACAGACAGGATTGGGAACACCTGAAAAAAGAGAACTAGGACAGCACATAAATTTCGC
Source organism: Formicarius rufipectus (assembly GCA_013399695.1). Classification (NCBI taxonomy): domain Eukaryota; kingdom Metazoa; phylum Chordata; class Aves; order Passeriformes; family Formicariidae; genus Formicarius; species Formicarius rufipectus. The sequence continues at coordinate 1,471,581 of VXAU01000197.1, forward strand.
TACAAACAGAGGCTGTGGAGGAAAAAATATGGAAGGAAGACTGGTTTACATCTGCAAAGCATCTGGTTTCCTATCCCTCACTCATTCAAGGGCAGTGAAGTGCACTCACCTACTTTCTACACAAAAGGGTCACCAAGCATTTCTCCTGTGCTACACAGTAAGTCAAAGAAGCCCTCGTTGTTGTACCTTGCTTAAACGTGGCATTAACTGACCTCATCTTCTGTATAAGAAGGTGGTGAAGGGGGCAGTCCCCTGTTTGCAGCCAACATATAATCTGTCTTCTCCAATTAGATATGCTTTGCAACAAGTGTGGTGGATCCATTTATTTCCATACTGCAATAATGCAGATAAATCCAGCTTTGGCTCCAGTCCCACTGCTTTCAAAGCTGGGGCTCTGCATTTCCAATCCTTGCCCCTTTTTTTTCCCTTTCTGCTGCAAAATGTCACCAATTTACTTTAGCCTGGGGGCCCATTTCGAGTTTTACCGCTAATATACGAGAAATGCATTTTTCAAGCTGTTACCACTTAACTGTACTGATATCAGCCACTCAGGGGACACAATATTGTTTACACATCCTGCTCTATGGAATAAGCACGGATGCCAAAACTCTGCCTGGGTTGTGAAGGAGACGTTTACTCTCTGTTTTATGAGATTTCCTCGATTTGTGGCTGCCTCAATGGTCGTAAAAACAGCTGTAAATCAAAAGAGCACCACAAAATTGCAATAACAACTGTCGAACTCGGCTCTAAAAAGCATAACTCCCAGCAACAGAGGGTGGAAGGCTTTTTTCTGATTTAATACCAGGTGTGGGGGAGCCCCAGTAAGTCTATGTGCAGCACTGTGTCTTCCCACAGTCCCCCCACCCCAAGCTCAGCCAAACCCCTCTATTTTGGCTGCTCCCTTATCGCTCGCTCCTACTCTGCCCCATGTAGTTCCTTCCGGCCTCTTTCCTCCTCTTTTCTGGAAAACAGAAGTCATTTTCAAATGCCTGGAGAATGCTTATACAAATAACTGCTAAATGCACAGCACTGTTTAAAGCATTAAAATAGACAGAAAGTCAGCCCAGTGTTCAGACACGACTGTGCTCCGAATTGAGGCTGCTCTGCAGAATGGCAATGGCTTTAGCAGATGACCTCAGCCTGTCACCTTGCTCCTGGCCTACCGGGAGAGCCCAAATTCCTGCACAGTCTCTCAGCCCAGTTTTTAGGGAGTGGAGTGAAGGAGGAGAGGGCTAGTGAGACATGAGTTATTAACAACCATCTTCTGGGAGCTGATTGTAGCTAAAATGGTTCCAGAACAGACAGCTCCATTTGCCCTGACAGCCTCCAGCGAGGACTGGCCAAGCAGCAGATGCACGAATTCAAAAGTTTCTGTTACTCTGTGCCACTGGCTACGGTCCAAACCAAAGAGAGTTTCACCCGTGGGTAAAACAGCCTTCCTGGATTTTTCCATGCCTCATTCCAGTTGCTTTCACAAACAATCTTCTCATCCTTGTCGCCAAAAATCCTAAAAGACTCTCAGTTCCTTCATCTTACCACTTCACCCCCCAGTCTGAGATGAACTTGGCCGGCAACAAACTCCCTTCACCACCTCCCAGCTCTGAGAAACCAGCTGTGGCACCTACAGCCACCCTATAAACACTGGGCCAACAGAGTTACCAGCCTCTTTGTGCCTCCTGTCCAAAGCACGAAAAGCCTTCCTGGCCTCACCAGCCAGGTCTTCATTCTCTTTTTCAAATTTCCTCTTAAATCAAACTTCTTTCAGTGCATTTAAAATAGCCCAACTTTCTCCATTACAGAAAGAGGTTGCATGTGCAGAGGCTAAAGTACATGATGAAATGGTGAGGGAAAGTTTGTGGGAAGTAAGTTTAGACTGTGCTCATCTCAGTCTTTCTGTGTCTGCAGTAGAGTAAAATACACTTGAGTTCCAGTGTGTTACTGTATCTGTGCTTGGCGGTGTGTTTTTCCAGATGCATATCCTAATTATGCTCTTCAAGTAAATGCCCTGTGGAGCAAGGTAGTAGAAGAGAAAACCTCTTTACAGTCACCACCATGCTGTGATCCATTCTGGACAGGAACTCCCCCCTGCATTGACAGGACAATTTAATTTCCATGGACCACTTGATGTGAAGGGAAAAGGATCTATATTCTTTTGTCTGAACCCCACAAAGTGTCAGCCCTTCTTTTCCCATTCTTCTGATAGACGTGTACATTCACATTCTTGAGAAAATCCCCAATAGACAGGAACAGTCTTTCATTTCCAATACATTATGCCTCCCTGCTACAGTCTTTTCCTTCTTGTACAATGCCTCTTGACTTTCCTTTGGCTCTTTTCTTTGCAATTTTTCCTTTATGAATACAATCAGAGAGACAAAACAAAAAAATCCCCCAAACTCAAATGAACAAAAAATGTCATTCAGAGCCTTTGCCAATGATGTTACTGGCAATTCCAGTTGAGAAGCCATCTGTACAGACATGAACTGATCTGACGCAGGGAACAGCTAGTTTTATTTCAAAAAGCTCTGTGTTCCCAATGTTCTGGGTACAGGCACTCTACAAGCCAGCTGAAGCTAATAGGGTGAATATGTGATCAGCTACACCCAGGCAGCTCTTCCAAATTTATTTCTTTTGTACTACAGTGAGTATCAGGGTGGGGCTGTAAAAACTATTAAAGCTGTCAAATACACACCATGCCAACTGCTGACCACAAAAACAGGCCATTTCCTCACGCACAAACTCTAAGAAACATCTCCCAGTAACTGGCTTGTATCAGTAACCAACTATTTCCAACATAAACAGGGTTCTGCTCCATTTGGAGTCTGGCACGTCTCAAGAAGGATGGAAGGCTGAAGTGTAGATGCGTGACTTGTACTGGGAAGGTGCTGTACTGAGGACAGGCCATCCAACAGCAGTTGTTATGATAAGGCATAATTGCAGGGCAATTACTAGGTTTATTTTCCATATGTACCAATATGATTTCGTCCATAAAGTTACGTTTGCTTGCGGTGAATGGCAGATGTGTGCCAGAGGTTTTGTGTTCTCAAACTCTCTACCGCATTTGCTCATGGACCTGTGAATATGCAGACCACCACTACTGTGGCTTTGCTCTTCTCCTTTGTGGTCATGTCTTGCAGAGGAGTTGTGTTTTGAGTCACTGGCTAACGCTTGCCATGTTCAGCCACCAGCTGATGCTTCCAGCACACTCACAGACACGGCTTGCCAAAGGGCCGTGGCTCTGGGCTGAGGAAAGCTGCCCAGCTGGGGAAGGAGGAACATCACTGGTGTGTGCTCAACCACCAGCTTTGCTCAGGAGATGCTTTTGGATGGAGCAGAACAAGCTGCTCTTCACCTCCCTTTGGCTATGTGCTCATCTGCCAAGGCATCAACAACTCTATTCAGCTCTCAGGTTATTTACCCCTCCAGACAACTGCACCTCTGGGAGCTGGGTGCTGGGCTCCCATGGCTTGGTCCCGGCTGATCTCCCTTTGGACTCTTCGTGGCAAGGGCTGAAGCCACTGCCCTTTTCTTACCTCTCTTCAGAAGTCCCACAACAGCTACCAGCTCATTTCACTGGTGCTTACTTCTTGAACTGGAGTCACAAATGTGGCATTTTAAGAAACCTTTGTGACTTCAGACCACATATGACTGTGCCTGCTTAGTAAGGAGATGAAAAGCTTACAGTGAAAAAAGAGGCAGAATAATCCTGCATGTTAATACACAGTGACTAACATCTTCCTGGTGACAATCTCCATGTACTCTCTGCAGAGGGATGTGTGTAATGATCCTCCAAAGACACTATCTTGAAAATGCACACAAGGCTCTGATCGACCTCGGCATCTCCCGATTAGCTTAGCAAGAGCATAGAAGGGACATCAATTTTCTAGAAAGTGTGCTCAGAAAAGCACTTGATCAAATGCTTAGCACCATGTATGTGCTTAATCTCACTGTAGTTGAAGCACTTTACTAAACCAATGCCTTGTTCATTACTTCAGCGAAAAACAAACTGGTGGAAAGGCCTCCAAAACCAGAGACCTGAACAGTCAGGTTTATTCTGATGAGGCTCTGCACTGCTGTAGCTTTCAGCTCATCTGTACAACAATCTGGAAGTGCTGACTCTGGCAAATTAGAGGAGGAAGTAAATAGAAAATAAAGACAAATAGCCAGAGAGGATGAAGCTGCTGTCTTATCCTAAACATAGCCTAGGTTAGTTCAAAGCAAGTGTATATATATTTTGTTTGGTATACCCTTCCTGGCATTTTATTTTTTTTCCTTTCCCAAAAAAATAACATACACCTTGACAAATCTGGCACGCTGTAGCAAATCCATCAGCTTCTCTCCACCAGACAGACTGCAGAAAATGGAATTTTTCTTTCCCATTTGCCTCCTGGTCTTGCTGCTGCTGTGCACTAACAGACTCACAACCCCTTCCCCTGCACCCTGGCTGGTGACTGATTGCTGGACTCGGAGCAGATGGCTCATGGAGCTGGGACTGCTGCTTCCTACGCACTTCAGCGGTTCCAATCAGACGTTGGTGTCCCCTGCCTAGCTCTGCAAGAACATGAAGCAAAAGGTGCAGCAGTTCTGTACCCAATGAGCCAAAGCTGCTTTTTAAGCTCATTTAAAATATCTATTTGACTAGGTATTTATCATAATAGGCACTTGCAAGCACAAGCTAACTAAGAGCAGCACAACCAAGGAAATATTTGGTTTTCTAACTCCAGTCCAAGCTTTCAGGTCCCAAGAGTAACTGCTGTATCTGATGGGAAGAGAAATGCAAAGAAGTTGATCTGTAGGCCACTGCCTTAATCTCCAGACAAGAAATTCCAGAGCCCCAAGTCCTCCTTCAGCAACACAGAGCAGCCTGGAACATGTTTTGAGCTGTGTACTCACAACTAACCACTGTGCTTGTTGTTCTCTTTATTACGAACACTTGAGGGCAATGACCACCTTTAATTTGTGCCTTCAGTAACATCAAACATGATCTTAAAACTTTAGAAATAGTTGTGCTTGTGCATGATATCCTGAAGGCTTTTATCTGTAAACCACTTCCAGCATGTACAGACAAAAGAAATAATGTCATCCTGCCTCCAACACTCCCAGCCATTAGAGGCAATGTTAACCGTAACTTTGCTTCTGCTCTACATAAATGTTTCTGTGCATAAACACCTCATTCAGAGATCTTTTCCCAATTTATTTCACTCCAAAAAAGGAGACAGATGGTGGAAGACAGAGGGCTTTACAGTAAGAGGGGTTGGATTTTTTTTCCCCTCTTCATTTGTTCCCTACGCTGTTTCTTATCCTTGGGGATGTGGAGTTTCTTTTGATAGCACTGTGCTGCCTAATAAACAGGCATACAAGCACAGTCACAAGTATACATCTATCATCAAAGAGCCCTTCTTGTCTCCACTCCCCACAAAGTTGATTAATGATTACGTGTTTAACACATACATTATACATGGGAGGGGGAGACGAAGAGGGTAAATCCAAGCCCCTGTATACATTTACATATATTTACATACGCACATATAAAAAGCAGAGGAAAGCAAAAGAGGACCATTCCCACTGGGACAAAAATCTGTTTTGGTAAACATACCTCCCAGCTCTCCTTTTTAAAAATACAAAGGCAAAGGGAAGGCTCTACCTGGCCTAAGGAAAAAACTGAAGCATGAGCAAGCAGCCTTGCTAGGTTCCTGCAGCTCCATCCTGACACAAAACTGGTAACTCCATTATCAGCACTCACATTACTTACATTTGTAAGTGTGATCTTACAACTGCAACTCAATTTGGGAGAAAGGAAAGGGGTTTAGGTTTTAGGGTGTTCCTGCTCTGTATTATTAATTCACATAGCTAAAATGCTGGTTCATTTGGCAATAAATTAGATAATTAATTCAATTAAATGACTCCTTTATGTAGAAAGAAAATAAAAGGAGTTATCTTGTCACATCAGTCAATAGCCAGAGGTCCTGGGAGGATTTCATGGACTGCAACCTGAGGTGACTATGGCTAACCACAAAGCCAGGCCTGACCCTTAAAGGCAGATGAAGAAGAGATGCAGTGTGGAAGGGTTCAATATGGCAAACTTCCTTTTACGTCCTTCAAGGCTCAGCCAATCCCTGGACCTAGACAGCTGCCCATGTAAAATAAAGCTGCCTGAAGGCTGCTTTAATCATGCTGACTGCCAGTGGTCTTGAGCAATTGTTCCAGCAGCTGGGGGAGCCGTGCCATGGTAAAGGACTCCCCTGACAGAGTCCCTTCTGGCAGCTGGGACAAAGCTGGCACTGAAACTGCTATTGTGGCTCTGCTCTCCAAAGTGTCCCTGTGCAGAGTTAATCTTCCAGCCACCCGCTCTGCTGGGTTTCAAACATCTTTGAGAGGTTGAGATTTAATGCTGCTCCATTTTGCACGGGGTTCTCGTAACGCACCAGTGGTGCTTGGTTTTAACCTCTGCTGAACTGATCCACACCAGCTTTCTGGGAGATCAACTGATGAAATGTTAGCAATGGTAACCACCTTCCATTCACAGGGCTGGTTACAGTCCTAAGGCTGTGGCAGCTGGTCAGAATGAGAACTCAGCTATCTAGAAGGCACAAATAAGGAACTCCATCTTTTTCCCACTTGTTTTCACCCATAACCTTTCAACTGAGTCATGATCACTGACCTTATGACTTCACACTTTCTTTCAGTAAAGCTCAGGGCCTGCACTACAGAAGTCACTTTCTTCCACCTGCTCATCCCTTACTTCACATTTAAATGTTTTCTTTAGTTTTACGAGAGGGGAAGGTATTTGCTTTGAGTTCTGCAAACAGAAAAATTCCAACTGTTCAGGAAGCCACAGCTAAGAGGCTCCATTTAACTTGAGACAACTGCCAGCATTTGTTGTCTCGCCTGTACCCTTTTCCTTGCTCCCTGATCTCTCCAAGTCCTTGCAGACCAGGTTGTTTCAACACACTTCACCACACTGCAGAGTGGATGTAGAGGATTGCCACAAACACATCATAACATAAATCTGCAGCAGCCATTGCAAAATATTCATTCATCTGTGCTGAAATGAAGGAGCCCAGAGTAGACCTGGTGTCCTGGTGTGGCAACAAATCCTTCTAGTGTGTGTGAGGTCACTGCGTATCAACACCAGCTGTAGGACCAGGGCTTGCAGTAGCTCAGCACACGTTTTCCTGAGCACATTTTATCACCACCTCACATAAACCCAAGCATACATTTGCATTGCTACTGCATCATTTTGTGGTGGATATTTCAAATATACCTGGGAAATTACAAGGAGATCTAGTCTTTGTAACAGTAATTAATAAAGAAATACAGTCCTATCAAAGCACTACTGGTTCACTTCCACTAGTACAAACGTATACCTGATCTCAGCCAGTTCTTATTTGTTTGGAAATCCCAAAAACATCTCCACACAATGGAAGGACAAGCACATGACAAATACTAAGCCATCCTTTCTCAACCTAGAGGTTTGTGAACCATACCTGGTTTGTCTGAGTTGGTACCTAGTTGGCCTCTACACCAGAGAGTGAGATTTCTGAGACAAGACGTAGGAATTTAGACAGTTTTGATTCTGAGATATGCAAAATGATCACATTAAGGGTGTCATGGCTCAATCGACACACCAGCACCATGTCCCTTCTAACCCTCCTTGGCAGATATCCCAATGGAAGTCACAGTGCTGTCTTCCAAAAGCAGCAGTGGCTCATGCCCGTGTTTATGAGCTCAGTGAAATGGGTTATGGTGTCAAACATCAGCTAGGTGAGCTGTGGCTGAGCGTGCTGCCTGCTTCATTGTCTTGCCTACGTCCAGGGGTTTGAAAAGTGCTATAATTAAATTCACTTTTATCTTCACCACTTCTAGATTTCAAGTTCTTTTACTTCAAACTGACAAAATGAGCAAGACACTCACTCTGGAGACTGTTCAACAATGCACGACTGAAGCCTCAAGACTATCTGCTGTCTCCTGAGGCAAACCTCTTGCACAACTCTGCCAGCAGAAAAATGACTCAACTCACAGACTCTGGGGACTCTGGGGTTGAAAAAACTGACAAACCATGCGTGAAAACACCGTGATCGCTCTTTGCACCTTTTAAGCAGGGAGGTAGCACAGAACAAAAACCAGAAAGCCAACAAGGGACTCTTGCTAACTGAAGGGTGTGTAGGACAAGGAAAGTACCACCACTACTAAATGGGGACCTGCACTTCTGCACCTGGGCTCAAGACAAGGTTACAGGCTCAGCTCAAGCGAGATGACATTTTTAAATCAAAGAGATTTTGAACTAACTTAGGACAGAGATGCCATGAAAATATGAGGATGACTGGAAGACCTCCAAATACCACTGGAAACAAAGACTTTGCTTTCTAGAGTAACTTTAAGGTAGCTGCTATCTTTGTTGTGCCATCTTGTCAAAATGTGAAAGCCATATAAAATTAGAAGTGGGATAAAAGCCATCCTCAGCCTGCTGTCAGATCGGTAGCCAGGAACAATGTCCCACAGAAACCACATCTGGGACATGGAAAAAGGCAGCAGTGAAAAGCAGGGCACAAGAAAGCAAAAAGGTATATCAAATTGATATACAGGAAAAAACTGGGGCTACTGCATCCATGGTTTGGGAATATTGCACATTATACTTAGGCTTATGAGCTCACATTAAACACACACACAAGGGGAGTGATCCATCAGTGCTTTGGGATCGTCCCAGAGGGAGCAACATGGGTGAGCACAAGGTGACCAAGAGAAAAGCAAATTCAACTTCTCCCTGGTGCCCGAGCCAGTGCTTTGGAAGGAATGACAACAAATGCATAGGAATAAGGTGCTGTGCTGCCAGCATGGCTGCAGCACTGCTCTCCTCAGCCACGCTAACCAGAGCCCCAAGAATTGCTGCAGGTACCCTCCTCACTACACAGACAAACTGAATACATGAAAACATGGGGAGGGGAAAAAAATGAAAATTACATCAGACAGGAGGAGCAAAAGTTTCCCTGTTGTTAGTGCCTTGGATGGGCAGTGAATCTAGTGCTACACATCAGAACAAAATGAAGGCAAACTAGTAAGAAATAAGAAGCATACAATGGAGCATTGCAATGGAGATATTCAAGAGATGGAGCAAGGTTTAAAGCTCACAGATTACAGCCCAGCATAACATGATAGAGTTGGCAAGGCACTCCAGTGCAGAAGTGACTCAAACCTTGACATTTTGACTTTGAAATTTCTGTTCAAATATGAGTTTCTCTACAGCTACAAAAGCAATGAAAAAACTCTACAGCCACATCTCAAAAACCCCCAATTTGCAGCACAGAATCCTTTTTCCCGCTCCATGTTTGTACAGCACCTAGTGTGGTGAAATCCTGGTCTGTCACTCAAGCTTTCAGGTACTACTAGAATGTGAAGAGTAATGAAAACATCCACCCTTGAAATAGCAATCTTGAAAAAAAATGCTGCCCTTGGTACTGCAGATACCCCTGTAATAAGCTCCGCTGTAAATTGAAAACGTTACCATCGCGCCAAGAAGTGGTGAAAATATTTAGTGCTCCTGTTATCAACCTGGGTTTAGTTTCATTAGTAGTCCAGACATGTGGTAATGAAGAACCCATTCAATTCCCTATCTCTGCTAGTGGTACACTTCATGGGCTCACGGAAAGCACACATAAACCCGTTATCTCTGACAGGGATGGACACATGTGTGCATGTCCCAGATTTGGAAATTGCATTGCAGCGAATGCAGCCTTCATGTCACTCAACTGCATAGCTTAGAGTTTTACATTTTAATTTTTTTGATGTCTGGGGAGATTAAAATGAGAACTGGCAGCATGTGCAAGGGATACTGCACTTTGAATGCCTTATCTATAGTGATTCAGGCTTCCCGGAGCTCCAGATGAAGCAGGTTTTTCACGATGGAAGAAACCACATTACATTGCTCCCTAGGAAGTGAAACAAAACAATAAAGGACGGTTAATCTCTTCTCTAATTCTGCTCTGTGGGACAACTCCTTCAGCAAGCAGCGCCTGGCTGTATCTACCTGGGAGGGGGTCATTTTACTTCGGCTTCCTCTTCTGCTTCCCTCTGTCCCTGGGAGCGCTCTGTCTCCCTGCTGCATCTTTCAATGGCTTTATCAGAGCTTGCACCAACTCAAGCGTGAGAAGTAGCTCTGGGCCCAGCAGGGAGAGGTGGGGGAGTGTGTCTGTGTGTGCTGTGGACGGGGGGGGCGGGGGGAGGAGAGAGGGGAAGACGAGGGAGGAAATGTTATTCTGTCCTTTGTCTTTTCAACAATTTCTTTTTAATGCAACTTGCAGAGCAGCATATAATTAGGGGTCTTGCGGAGCAGGCTTAAACTCAGGAGTAACCCTTCTAACGACCTCGGCAGCGGATAATCAGGTGCGCGGCTGTGGGGCGCAGCACGGCTCCCCACCCGCAGCGCTGCTCGGCCTCGTAATTAGAAGCCTCCACACTCCGCTGCATAAAGGCAGATTGCAAGGACAGCGTGAAGCCCTTGTTTGAAGCTGGGGGCACAAAGATTGCAGTGCCTGTGATGGATGGAGACAAAGACTCCGAGACTGGAACGCTTCCAGCAGCCTCCGAATACACGCTGCGTTTCTGATGGACATTTTCAGGATTTCTTAGAGCAGCAAGGTTTATTCTCCTGCTCGCCCTTCCCGCCCCCCTCAGAATTCCTCTACAGCTCCCTAAGCCAGGGATATGGATGTGACACTGTATGGGCACTCATCTCCAGAGATGCTTCCATGGTTTTATGATTAGAAAGATGCCTTGCCCTCTTTCGCCCATCTATTTTTGTTAGTTCACATTCTGGACTGAGGGAAACACGTTGACACAACACACTGTGCTCAGGACACGGGACTCAATCCTGCCCCCTCAGGAATTCCCAAGCCAGAACAGTGTTTTAGTTGACCATGTTCACACCAACCTCAAACTGTGGTAGCAAGTACTATATTTAAGCTGTAGCTGAAGTTAGCATAGTTCCCCTCAACACTGTAACATGAATTAAAAAAACCCATCCCCTTCTTAATATGCTTGCAACTTTTCTCTGTTTACATAACTTTAGGTACAGGAGAAAAGGAAAACTGATGCTGCAGTGTACCCCAGCTGCAGGAGGGAAAAACGAAGAGGAAGAAAAGGATGGAGGACAGGATCTTCAGGTAAGAAAAACCTAAGAGAGTGAGTGAAGAGTCAGTCATATAGCCTCTTAAAAACAGTTACTGACTTCTACCCCAATTTCACCATGTTCTGGGCTGCCACTGTGGCTTTTTTGTGGGTTCTTCTGCACCTGGCCTTCCCCAGCAGTGCTGCAGCTTCTCATCCCTCTGCAGCCACAGCAGCAGCAAAGGAAATAGGAGAAAACCAAATGGCTCAGGCAACTTGAGCAGAGCACAGGAACAGACTGACAAAATGCAGCAAAGCCAAAATTGTTGGAATAATAAAACGGAGGAAGAAAAAGCAGCAGAGTCACTCAGCAGCTGTCAACTGCCAGGCAGACAAGATCCCTTGGAAAGAGTACAGGAAGCCAGTTCAGGGAAGAGCAATATCCATAAGGTAACAGTGCCAGTGCTTTATTTCCTCAGTTTATAATGAGAAGTCAACAGGGGCTGGAAGAGAACAAAACATGGAAGATTTTCATAGGAGAAATCAGGACACCCTGCCAAGGACAGCTGCCCTGAACTCAAGATACCTGTGAACTCACATTTGTAGGCACTTAAAACCTTTGCAAGATCATTAACAAGCTAATAAGAACCACCAGCAAAAGGAGCATAACCTGGACTCGCTAATGTGTTTCATTCTGAACGACGAAAAGGGCAAAAGCAACCAGACACTGAGCTGCTGCAGCTAAAAAAAAGGCTGACAAAAGATGCTGTGATTTGCATCATCTCCCACCCTACTCTTTCCATACCAGTACAAATACTGCTACATTAAAGTGGTCTCTGTCCTATCTTCCAGCTTGTCCTGTGTTCTCCCCACTGTTCAAAAAGCACAGTAATTTCTTCAATGCTGCATCCTCCAGAAAAATAGACTGTAACACATACTGCACAGCTCAACTTAAGAATTTGTTTTGTCTCTCTGCATGGACCCATCGAACCACTGAGCTCCATGACCAGCCCACTGTTCTTTGGGAATCAGATTCAACAGTTTCAAGGGAGCGAAGCAACCTTACTGTGCTGGATCTGCAAGGACCCTGTCTCCAGACTCATGATTATTTCCCATTCCCTAAGGTTTGAGGAGATACAGTATGAGTAGTCCTGATACGGCAGTCCAGACCAACCTTGAACTCACTAGTCTTGGTTTTGGTCTGGTTGGCTGCATTCAGGGAAAAATCTGCCCATGTCTTCCCTCTGAAACGATTTTACAAGCTTAGATCCACCTTTATGCTGGTTGTATCACATACTTCAGCAAGGAGGAGCACGGTTTCATCACACGGCAGATCTGCTCTATTTTTTCTCTAGCAAGATGTGTAGTCACCTGAACAAAATCTTTTCACCAGATCTTTCTGGGGAACTGATGAATACAAATTTGAGGAACTACAAAATGGTAAACTGCAGGGAGCTTTTGAACATTTAAAAGCTGATCCAAATCTGTGACATTCGGCAAGTACATAAAACCACTTTCACTTCTTTCAATTTCCCATGCAAAACACTTGCTGGAAACAGTTTGCACAAGCTACTTTCTAGGTCTTAAATTTATTTAAGAAAGCACCTCTGCCAGCACCTTTCTTCCAGCCCAATTCACCCTCTACAGCTCAGCTCCCAAGGGGATATGCACTAAATCCCATAAAAGCAGTGGGAGAGCACAGCCTGACCGTGGAGTGTACAGCCTGTTTTGCCATGACCAGAAGAAATGCTCCTGCCCATAATGGAGGAGGAGCAATCCCTTTCTCCTAAGCCCTGGCTTGTGGTCTCCCAGCCTCTCAGAAGAGCAGGTCTTCTGATTTCTCTGCCTGTGCTGCCAGCAGTGAAGCCATGCAGACAGAGTTGGCTCGGTTCCTGATGACCTTGGAGATGTGGCATCAGGCGGAGCTGTATGAGATCAGACAAGGAGGAGAAGAGAAAGGGAACAAGAGATTCCAGAGGGCTCTTCTGCCTCTGAGTCGGGTTACTATTGACTCCTTTATTGTGATTAACTCCTTGACATCCTCCTTCTGTGACAAGTGGGGGAGGACAGACTGCACTTGGTGATTAATTTATCAGTGAATTACCTCCTTCCCTTTCAAGTCTTGCCCCCACTGATGATCTTCATGGCTTAGCTCTATCTTGTGAGAGGGTTTACAGCCAGATACAGGTTTGACAGCTGTCATTTCTTCACTGAGAAACTCTGGAGAATTTCATGTTCCTTCAACAGACCTGGTGGCAATACCATCTACAAGCTTAAGGCCACCCCACAAACTCTGTATGAGGAAAAGAAATCCTGCCCTCCTCAACCTCTTGCTCAAATGACAGTAATTAGGGAACCTCATCACTCTAGACCGGGAGAGGGAGGGGATGTTCATGGTAACTGAAGACATTACAGGAAGCCACACTGCGCTTACAGAACATTAAAAAGACACCAAACCAAAACCACACACAAGAAACCAGCCCCTTCCCCCCAACCTGGTTGGCATTTCCTGAATAAACTGCCTTTTTCAGGCACATAGTGTGCTTTTTAACACTAGAGACTACTGGAAGGACTCCTGCAGCCCGATTAAGTGTAATGCACTGTAAGAAAAATAGGAAGGAGGGGAAAAACCCTTGGAAAGGCAATCGAAATGAAAAATCTATCAACAGCACAGGGGCTCCAGTGGAGCCAGGACTCCTGTTCTGAACACTCTGACTTCCCAGTCGTTTGCTCTGCTGGACACTCCGGGGACCCCAGCACAGCAAACTACAATTTCTAGTAAATATATCCCAGGGACACAATTAGTTTTTCAGCTGGGGGCATGATAAATTGGTCATGCATAATTCAAGGCCAGCACAGGCTGGAGGATAAACTGCTCCATGGCAGCTTCCAGCTCCCTGACAGGAGAATGCAAATGGGCTGCTGGTGCAGGGGCTGCTGGCCCCCTAACGCTGCATCTCCCTGCCTGCTCCCCTGTCCACCTACATATATGGCAACAACCATCCCAGACTTTCCTTCTGCGCATCTCTTGGTGATTTTAATTTCACAGCAACGTATCCATCACTGTCCAATGGCCTTTTGGGACCGAATGCACATTGTTATCACAACAAATACCACTCTCCGCTCCATCTACTCTGTTTTTTCCATATGCACACACAAGAGAATGGTTTTGGCACAGAAAGAAGCTGAGGGACTGTGTGGTCTATTGTCAGCATTAAATGGCCCGGGGCATGTAATTTCCAATCTGCCTCAGTGTTCCCATCTACACAATGGAGATAATTCCAACCACGCAACTGCAGAGTTAGCAAGACACACTCAGTTTGGGGGCTGATAAAGGTCTGAGATGGGGCTGACGATATGCAGCCCACCCAAACAACAGCCCCAAGTTCTCCGAGCCTGTTTTAGGTATTTATCTAAATATATCTACCTGCTTATAGCAGGAGAACAAGAGAATTTGCTGCTTTGCTGTTGGCCTAGTGATGTATGAAGTGAAAACTCCAAGGAAGCCTTGGGAATCCTTCTTCAAGATGATGTCCTTGAGTTTCTCAGTGTAAGCCCTCCAGCCTCCCAGCCAGGGAGAGGTATACAATGTACACACTGGAAAATTCTTCTAGAGAAACCATTACAAGTACATTCTTGGATACAGCCATGTAACTGAAGGTTGATAGCTCTGTTTCACCAGCTACAGTTTTGCTATCTTCTAAAATTCTGAAACCACTTCTCTGGATGCATTGCCATTTTTTGCTCTTCAGAAACAGAACAGGCATTTTAAGTCCAGTCAGTGTGAAAAATTCTTAAGAAATAGGGCTGAGGCAGAGTGGGGCATTCATAAAGGAAAATTCTGCTCCATTTTGACAGTGTATCTGCAGACACAGCAGTCCTTCCATTTCATGGTCAGTTCCACATAGTCCAATAGGTGACTTTGTCTTGCCTAACAGTGAAAATAATCCAAATTTGCATGTTTGCTTTTATTAAGAATACAGTTTCTTTTTTTTTCCTGACCATGACTCTATACATAGAGTTGGGTTTTCCTGATTGAGACCAAATAAAATTCAAGCAGAATACACCCAGGGTACAAATCTAGGGAGCACAGATGCTAACCTGGATGAGACTGAGCATCCTTATCAACTTCAGTCACACAATTTTGCCAGTTCTCAAAGTAACCCTGTTATCAAGTCCAGGAAAAAGAGTAAAAGCAAGGATACTCCTCGCCCCCTCCCCCCCAATTTAGGCTTAAACAAGTACTCCTTAACCAAGGAGTCAGGACTCTTTTGGCAAGACCACCACAGGGGAAATCTCAGCGCTCAATGCACTGCATACCCTGCTTTGAAAAGGCCAATGCCCTCTGTCATCTTGTTGTAACAGATGCTCTCTGAGACAAATGTGTCCCTTGTTGTTACCAAACAGCATGCCACCTTCTGACATCCTTTATGGGAGAGGGTAAAAAGCCTAAAGTAGATAATCATTTCACTCAGTTTTTCTAACTAAGCTCGTGGGCACTCACACACACAAATCTGCAAAACTGCTACAAGATTAAGTAGTCCAGCCCAAATTTCCTTTTGGATTAACTAAATTAGTGCTTTGGAAATAAACCACATATTTATCTGAACTTGCACAGTTTTATATGATTCAGCAAGTCTGTCTTGTGGAGACACCTTCACTCTAGAAAGAGATCCTTCATTGAGAAACCACTGAGTGCACATCTACAGGGCTGTCTGACAGGGATGAAGGTGATGGTGTTCCTGAGGCCCAGACATTTACAAGACCGAATCTAAACTCTGAATTTTGGTCCCTGAAGGTCTTTTGGTCACAAAGAATATGAAGCTCTGATGTTTGTCAGCAGACTGTTGAGGAGCTGAGGTGGGTGGCACAGCAACAATTTCACCAACAAGTTCAAGTGGTGCCAAGCTAAATTCTGGGCTGGAGTGTAAGCCATTACAGAGCAGGAGTTGAGGGTGAACTAAAGCACCAAATCACTCACTCTTGGCAAGAATTACACTTCCTCCAAGACACTAAACCCCTTCCTTTCCCAATTAAACAAAAAAATATACAAACCTTTTAAAATTTAAATAGAGTTTCAAAGGTCAGCTCTGTTCACATCAGCCCACAGGGATTACACTAAAAAAACTCCACCATGAACAAAATTTTTTTACTTAGTGAAAACAGCACGAACAAAATAGTGCTAATGAGGACTATTCTTTTTATGCACATTGGTAGGCTTTTTATCTTCACACATGAAAGTCTTTTCCATTAAAACAAAATTTCCTGACACACATGGTGCACTAATTTTTGTCCCAGCTATAAGGGCTATCTGCCTCACAGCAGCTCCCAGAATCATAGAATGGCTTGGGCTGAAAGGGCCTTTAAAGCTCATCTAATTCCAACTCTCCTGTCTTGGGTCGGGACATCTTCCACTAGACCAGGTTGCTCAAAGCCCCATCCAGCCTGGTCTTGGACACTCCATTCCACTTGTTGGAACCTCCCACCATTTCACTTGTGAAAAAAATACCACTCCAAGGCTTCAGTGCAAGTACAATCAGAACACCCAAGTCAATACACAACTGCAGCACAACAAAACACAATTAGAAAAAAAGTCACAAATGGAATCATATCAAGAAGAGAAAACCATGGATGGCCATGTGTGAAAATGTCTAGATGCAAAGAGAAAAAATGCCTCAAATCCACTATCAACAAACATGACCATAAATCATGAGTGTCAGGGAACCCATGTAAAGAAGGTTTCACAAACCATACACTTAAGGAAGAACTGGCATGACCCTTTCCACAAAGGGAAAAAGAATGAAAAAACCTTGGCCAGCAAGCATGGCTCTGAGGGACCAAGGCGTATGAGGCAGTTGTAGCAGGAAGGGCCCTCCGTGTGGTCAACTCAGTGCTGCGAGTCGTGACACTCCAAGAGCCTGTCAAGGCAGAAAGGAGTGAGGAGGAAGCTCCAGGATGTCCCAGCAACACAACACTCCCCTGGGATAAGCAGCGCAGAAGACTCTCCATAAATACAGCTATACCTTTGTACTGGCAACCCTTAGTACACACACACTGAGTTCAGGGATGGGGTGTAGAGAAGCAATACCTGCGTACCTTCATCCCACAGACTGAATTCTGCATTTTATTTACATAGCTCATATCTGCAACACACTGTCAGAGGAGCCTCCCAGGCATTCATAAGGCTAGGAAATTAGTACTGCAGTTTGGTCAGAAATACTAAAAAGCCTTGGTGGTTCCACCAAGCCAACAGCCCCTGATGGAGGCGGAACCAGCAATTCCTTCCTGGGCTTGCACTGGAAAAAGATTAGAAGCACATTAGATATAATATACCCATATGCTTTGTTTTGCTTGCTTTTTGTTTTGCCTTTTAGGAAAAGAAGGGCAAGAGAGAAACTTCCCCTCCAGAATATTAAAAGTAACAAATTTTAAATTTTTTTTAACAAACACTAACCTCAGATCACTAGCCAAGCTGGCAACAGACCAGAGAAAATTTATAGCCGACGTGCAACATCAGCTTTCATCCAGAAATGCTAATTTCAGTAAAATGAATAGTGTGTGGGCTTTTCATACTGCTTTGCATTTGGCTCCTCACAGCCCTGTTTAAAGCCTGGGAACCGGCCATATAGTTAAACTGCACAGATGTTCAACAATCTGTACTTGTGTTAATTACCCTAATGTGAGCAGAAACTCAACAGATCCCTGCTAATGAAGGAGAAAGTTTTCCAGTGTGACTACCGTATGTTTCATTGTCACTGTATTACCAAGCTTCTCCCCCTCCTTCCTCTGCCCCCCCAGCTCCCATTCTCTCCAGCTCCTTTGCATTCACATCACCCTCCTACCTCAGCATGCATGAATTGGACCAACTAATGACTGTGTATTTGCAACATGGCAGACACCATTAGGCTGATCGGAGGTGCGGCTGCTGAATTTTAACAGGCAATTTTAAACAAGGTAAGAAAAACAGATTCATCATGCTCCTGATTCTCTCATCCCCACCCATCTGCCATACTTCTGCCCTTGCCATAGCTCAAAAACACTCACAAAGTGCAAATACACTTCCCCCTCCATAAAACACAGCAGTGTACAAAGCAATGCAAATAGATGTTGCTGGGCAATTACTGGAGATGGGAGCTGAGAGTCGGGAGCATCCGGGAGGACAGGCTAACAAGGCGGCTCAGGAGGAGTGTGGAGTGTGGCCTGGGGAGGCAGCACAGCAACCCACACGGGCCGAGGGAGAGGTGCCTGCTGCTCCCCCCCATCAGGAAGTGAGAGCTGCTGAATTTCATTGTGGGAGCCACAAGAGCAGCAAGTGGTATGTTCAGCTGCAAATAGGAGGTAAGACAGGGTTCTAAGGGGCACGATGGGAAGGCTAAGGCAACGCTCAAGTGATCAGTGCTGCCAGTAGCAATGAACCAATACTGCTGCACAACTTAACCCAGCATTAAAACATACTCGACCCCTGAAGAACTTCCTCTCCCACTGAGGATCTCATTTTCTCTTCCTGGTTCTGTCTAGTCTGCTCCGTGCTGTCAATCATCACCTCCAGCCACTTGCTCGCAAAGCAATATGCTCAGCAAGCATCAGACAAAGGGGGACAGGGGAAGGGCAACTGACTTGCCCCAGTAAGCCCCAGGAGACCTCTGAATGGAACCATTCTGGCCTAAGCCAGAGTTCACATCTCCCAGGTGCCACCACTTCACAGCCAGGCCAGTCTTCACCAGCAAATTGTATTACAATGACCCTCATGGGAACAAATGTACTTGTCGTGCTTGACTTGACTGGCAGACTCCTCCCCACAGAGGGGGGGAAGCAGTCAACTTTGCTCATTTATTGCATCCATCCTGCTAGGTCAGCCTCCTTTGTTGTTCACAGAGCAAACAACCCGCAAACTCAGAGATGGGGTAGCAGCTGCCCATCTGGGGATCTCAGCACATTTCACCCACACCCTCTGCTCAGGATTGGGCACTTGCTGCCAGCTTTTCACCCAAAAATGTTCAAATTCCCTCTCAAAAACCCTGTTCTTCATGAATTAAAGGAGAGATGGGGGAGAAATGTCACACAAAAATGTGGGGAGGGGATCTAGCATCACCCAGAAAGAGTGGAAAATCATTTAGAGAGCACTTGGCTCTTTTCTCCTACCTCTTCATCATTAGCACTGGAAACAACACAGCTGTCTAATGGCAACTTCAGACACCCATGGGCCAGCAAAGTGACATTTTCCACACTTAAATAACACTGAGCTGATTTAATTACTGCACTTAATAGTAACAAAAGATGTCTCAATTTAATCTTCAAATGGCCCTCCAAGATCAAAACACAGCTGGCTGGATAACAAGATAGCCTAGGCCAGCAAACAAGTAGGTCCAATTTGTTCAAGAGCCGCATCCACTCCTTGGTATGAAAGGCCAAGGAACACTTGTGTGTCAAACGAATCAAAGAAAGCAGCGCTCTTGTCACCCCCTCCCTCCCCACCCCACTTTTGTTATAGCAAAAAAAAAAAAAAACACAAAAAAAGGCAGCTGATTCACAGATTAAGAAATGCAACATGATAAAAGAACAAATGATGATGTTTGGGAGAGAAAGAAAAGAAGTGAGAAACAAGATTTAACAGGTTTCACTTTTATAATCCTTCAAGATGATTAGGAAAGAATGAATCAGATTAAAATCACAAGGAAAGCAGGTCTCTAACTCTGTTGTTTTTCTTTCCATACTGGACAGGAGATGGCTCATTAAGGAAAGCTGTCAAGACATGGTTCCAGTAAGGAACAACCAAGCTTCTTTTTTGTGCAAGAAAAAGTTAGGAAAAAGTAACCGCTTACTTCTAATGTTCTCTAATTGTCCATACTGGGTTGTGACTATTACTTTTTGCAAAATATTCTAACAAATGTCCCTCTCTTGAGCAGCTTTCAACACATACTCCTGCTGACACAATGGCTGGGTCTCTCCAGGTACTTTCAAGAAATTTTTAAGCTTTTGCACATTCCACTGCAGCTAAACATGGAAAAGTTGCAACCAATCTTTCAGCCACTGCAACAGTCCTGCAATCCCCTGGGCAGCAGAGAAGCCTAAATAAGCTTTCATGCTGTACCCTGGATGAAGCTTTTGAACTCCCCCTTCCAACTACTGATACTAACACGAATGACACACAGCCCACATTTCGAATCTAATTTGTACTAGCATTAATTAAAAACAAGTTTGCTAGAAATCAGTTTGTTGAGCTTTGTGGAGTTACTTTGGATCAACAACAGCCTGTGGGATATTGTTGCTGAAAGCTTGTATTTTTTCGAGTAATTTTTGCTTAACTTCTCTCGATGAAGAACTGTGATGAGGTAACTAAAGTGTGCCAATTTTCTTGAAGCCCTGGATATGTTTTGGGGATTAGGGTTTCTTTGGGTTTTGTTTTTCATTATATACAGAGCTTATTCCATTGACAGTAGTTCTTAAACAAGAGATGATGTCACCGACCACTGCACCACGAATGTGGAAGGCTGAGGACACAGAGGAATTCACTACAACTCTGGCAACTCCCCCACTCCTCTCTCTGGACTCTGACATGATGGAGGAAGATAATGGCCATGTTCACAATTATCAGAGCCAGACAAACCAGTGGTTTTCTCAAATACCCTGGGCAGGGGTGAGACATCCAATCAGAGCCACTGAAGAAGGAGGGGCTTTGAGTGGTCATGCAGCTCAGGCTCCTTCTCAATGGGTTATCATCTCTGTTCAAGTGGGTTTCAAAGGGCCTTGATTAGTTGAGTCTGCATGCAAATTTCAGACGAATTCCCTCACTGTTCATTTAAGTACCTTCCTTTCCCACTGAATTTGACCCTGGATACACTTGTACTTTCAAACCCCCATTATTTTGCAATAAACTGCTGAAGAAATACTCATTGCTTCAATTTACTGATCCATGTTCAAGCTCAGAGACTGAATCTTCACACTTGAAACTAGCTGGGTCTAGACATCTGAATGACAACTAGGAATAATATTTCCCATCTCTCTGCCTAACTGGTTTCATTTCAACACGATTGAGCCACTGCTTAAAGCCACTTTCCCAACCAGTTGAAGTTCTAGATCAGTAATGAGAGATCTCAGGGAGGCACTCACTGCTGAAGCTTAAGCAAGTGCATGCTTCCAGTTTGCATGTTTGTTTAAGTAAGTGACAAAGATGGAGGGACCAAAAGCAATTCCCTTAACTAGAATTCACAAGTGCAACCAAGTAGAAAATCTCCTGCCTGCCTGTGAGGAGGGAGTCAGACATTCTCAAAGGCTCAAAGACAGCTCTGCTCAGTGCCTGCAGTATGCACAAAGCGCCAAGTGTGGAGTCCTGACCCCGCTGAAGTCAGCGGCAAAATTCCCAGATATTTCCTCAGGGCCAGGATGTTTAAACCTGTTCAGACAATTCATAAACCACCATTTCAAGGGCACACCTTTGCATGAGATTCCCAAGGGCCTTTTGAGTTTTGACTTAAATGCCTGGATTATTTTTACAATCCCAGTTATGGGTTCTTTGTTCGCAGGGAGTTAGGCAATACAAAGAACACAGCGAGAGAACAATGAAGGTATTACCATGCATGATTTGTCTTTAAAAAAATTCTTTCTTTTCATGAAGTTATAGATCCAATTTCAGTCTTTATTATCACTTTGCCATGTGAGAAAGTGGTTCTTAATTTTAATAAAGGAAAGGAGATTCACATTTCAACAAGAGCTAAAATGCTTCCTGCGATACAGGAGGTGGAAAGCTCCTTTGCTAACAGCTACCGCAGGCCAGATTCAGGGAGGGAAAGGGAAATAATCTGCCTACAGTGAGTAAATAAATCCTGTCTAGGACATACCTAACGTTGGGCAGTAGCCCAAAGACATCTTGTTCAATGAGATCATTTCTGCCCCCTACATTTTAAGGGAAATTAAGAGCTTGCTCTGCCAAGCACATGTTAACATTTCACTTCTCACCAAACCTGGGGTCCAAGCAAGTACATATGCTACTGCAGTCTGTGGTACACAACTGGACTGACAAAAATCTTTCCATCACGTTAACCTATCTGGAGAAAGAACCATATATGCAGCTTCAGAACCTTTCACTAGGATTCCAAAGTAATTTTCTCCCTTAAATCAACTTTTTCCTTAAAAAGGGATATTTATGGAGGTTCTTTTCTAAAGCTTAACTATATTCTATGCGAAGAATGACAAGTTTAACCCAATCCACAAAACAAATTTAAGCGCCCCAATACACACAGTACTTTACCTTTGAAAAAATACTACTAGAAAGCCACCACTCCTATTTCATGCTACTACAGACATTTTAAATCAGAAATGTTAGTTGTGTTTGGCCAGGCAAACCTTCAAATGTATTCCAGTTTGAAATGTGTTATGGAAATTTCTTTTTCCCCAAAGATGACCAAAAGCCCTATTATTTTACAGTCTTTCCCATGAGACGCTGTTTACATTAGAGCTGGAGCCATAATACCAAAATCCATCTTTAAATATGGCCTTCACTGGTGAAAAGTAAATATAGTTTAGTAAAATTGTTTTTAGTATTGTTCCATCTGTGTCCTGGCAAAGGAAATGAAGCCAGCTGTAACCTCAGTACCAAGAACCTGGTTTAAACACAGCCCACACAGGAAGTGAAACAAAGGTTTGATGCAACATATATTAATTAGCTGATCTGCAGCCTAACTTGGGCTGTGACCAAGACCTCACTAGGGCTGCAGCTACGCACCTATACAAACAGGACTCTGTACACTGCCAATACACTCATCTTCCACTTGAAGACCTCAAGATGCACAGGCAGGCAAGACATCTTGCCTGCATGGGTGCCCCAGTCACTGGGACATTCACCTGGATGCTTTACAGAGCTGCCGAAGTGTAGAGAGGGACAATGTGTTATTCAATGCTATTAATTCCATAATCTGAATCCCAGCACATGGGGAAAAAAATAACCCCCAAGAAACTGGGAGCCATGTATGGAACACATTGCTACTGAAACAGGACTAACAAGAAAGTCAGGAGAACACCTCCTGACAAATTTCAAGCCAGAGCCAAAGACAGAAATGGAGAAAGCAAAGCAGCAGTAGCAACTAGCATTTTTATCTTCCAACTCTGTTGCATACAATTCCCAGCAAAGGGATTTAGCAGTGACAAACAGGGCTGCAAGATACTGAAGAGAAATTCCGTGGTTTTACGATTCTTTTCAGGTAGCCGAGTACAAAATCCCTGCCCTTCTCTCTCCTTGGGCCATTCATCTTTTGCAGGTGATGGAAAGCCACTCTCTCCCAGAGGGTGGTCCTGCTCTCATAGACCTTAAAGCTTAATTGCCACAAATCAATTCCAACCTTGATGCTCAGCTCAGGCTGCTGCTACCCCATCCCTCTTTCCACCCCTTTCTCCTTATACTGATTGCAGCCCTGGATCCTCCTGTGTTACTAAATCCATCTTTGGACACACTACCCAGGAAAAACAAAGCACCAGACCCTGCTGGCTGTGGCCGGTGCCATGAGTTGACCTTACGCAAGGAGACCAGCCTCAAAAACAAGTCAACCCTGTGTCTGTGCACGCACGTGTGCACACACACATGCCTCCTATTTTATTTTTTTGTTCAACTGGAATTAATCAGGAACGATAAACACTGTTTGTTTCCTGAAAGCAGCAGTGGGGGGATGAAATACGCCGCTTAAGCTTATCAGCTTCAGTGCCACTGAAGAGAAAGCTGGCTTCTAAGCCCAGGGATAATGGGCTGTCCTTTCAGGAAGGTATCAGAGGTCTCAGGAGAGGGAGACAGCACAATGGTGTGACCTTCAGCTAATAAAGCCCACCCTAGAGTCCAAAGAAGCTTGGGGAATATTGACAAAAGTTCATATTTACAACAGCCTGGACCCTTTCCAGATACCATTACCAGTCTAGAGAGCTGCAGCCCCTGTACGCACACTCACACAGGCTTTTATTCTGCCTTTCCCTTTATTTCTTTGTTCCCATGCTGACAAAAAAAAAAAAAATTGTCAGAAAATGGCAATTCTGCTAACAAGGTCTCACCAGCATCTTTTTTAATGAAGAGAGTTATTTGAAATTTCAATTTCAACCTCAGCACTATCCTCTACTTGAAGGAGATTCAAGGCCTCTTACAAGGATTCTTGGTGCGTCATCATGCTCATCAGGAAGAAAGCATATGTGTTTTTGTGGAAAATCTGCTGATTTATTTATAATTCTTTAAACAAAAAGGCAGCCAACATATTGTAAAATGAGAACGTTGTTGGGTTTTCTTTTTTTTTTTCAAACAAGCACTGGCAACACAGCCCATCAGAAATACAAACCCAAAGAGTTTTCAGGCAGAAACTGATCCCCCCCAGTCTGCGTTGTGGTTGGCACAATGACGTTTAGCCCATAACTAGAGTGCACAAGCATGACTGAAATACAAATAATAATAATATTTTTTAAATTGTTCATACAGTGAAAAAAGCCAATTTCAAAACAAAAACTGTTTGAAGTCGAAGTTTCATTTTTCTGCCTCTCAAAATAGTTCCAAAACAAATACATAAAAATAAAGGTTTGGTGGAAATCTGTTTTCAAGAGTAATTTCACTGAAATCAATATTACTTCTCAAAACATTTAATGGAAATAACATCTTCAGTGACAGAACTATTTTGACTGTACTTTTCAATCCAGCCATGCCAGTCTGCCATTTTTATTTATCTGCCTCATAATTCATCTTTACCATCCTGAAACTAATCCTTCTGGGGCTCCAAAGGAATCCAAAACCTGGAATAGGTTAGAATGTCACCCAATAACATCTTCTAAAAGATGTCTCTGTATCGTGGTGGTCTCATTTACTGTGCTAGTACTTAACAGGCAGGAAGAAGGCTGAACAGACCTCTACAAAGGCCACACATTTCTCACTTTTGCAGCTCCTCTTCCCAGTGAAGAACCCACTTCCACCCATTGCTACAGTTACATCAGCTACATGGGCTCACGAGCAGTTTTCCAATTTCCCAGTTTTGGCACAAACAGGCGTTTTATTCTTTCTCCTTATCCCATCCAGCCACGCTCACTGTCAGGAGAGTTCAGGTGATTGATTACAGCCTGTCTGAATCCAAAGTAGTCAAATTAGATATTAATGTTGTGCTTAATATGCTCACACAAACAAGGTCATTGGTTGCATCAAGACTAACAGAAGATGACACACACTGGGACTGCAGCACCCAGGGGACTGAAAACAGGATGGAAATATTTGGTTTGTGGCCACTCCTTCAAAATTGAGCCTGACCTTAAAGACATCCTACCCATGTAACAACTGCTCAGAAGTCCACCAGGGATCCAGTCCCAGCACAGATCCCAGGTAGGAGCACTTGGTCCTCCACCATGTCAGGACAGAGGTGCTATTGGCTTGACTGCAACCACATTTTGATCACTGTCAAGATTAACCACCTTTCATCCTTGTTGCCAAATGTTGCTGCAAAAAACATTCATCTTCCCTATTGAGGTGAGCTAACAAAACCAATCAGCAATATTGAATTCTGAAGTGGTGCAAAGTAACAGAACAGAAATACAAAGAGTCAAGTGCCATCAAAAAGATAAAATCAAGTTCACATTGGAAAAATATCAACTAATTCATCTGTGGGGAAGTAACACTGGACAATGATACGCCGCAAAAAAGTTGAAGTGAAAGGTATTCGATTCCTCCAGCAGGAACCTGGAGCTCTGCCTGCAAAACTGGAGCCCAGTAGGGTGAAATTCCCATTATCAGCCCACCTGAGGGTACAGGGACACAGAGAAGGCTGCTGAAGACAAGTAAAACACAATTTTCCATGGATAAAAGAAGGCACTACAAATGATAACATAAAATACTTGGAAACTGATTCCAAGACCATTTTTCTCCTCACTGTTCCAAGGATGGGAGGTTATGTCTCCTGGCTGCCACCAGGGTCCTAGCTAAGTGCTTTTCATTGCCTAAACCTTTAAACCAGCATTGTTTTATTTATAACAACAGTGAGTTCCTACTGAGAAGCTCCAGAAACAACTGAGTCTGGCAGTAATTTTACACCTGTTTTCCATGGCAGAATCCCCTGGCTATCAGGAAACCATGGGGTATTAAGTGTATCCCAGAAGAACAGGCAGATCCAGGACACGTCTTCTGCTGCGGTGGATGGGCAACTGCTCTGAACTTCTGCCCTCTTTCCTTCCAAACCACAGACACTCAGAAAGTCTTGCTTTTAGGGTACGATTTTAATAATGAATATTGCAGTTAAAAGGCTGAAAAAGCAAGCCCCATTCTGAGAGGGTATAATAACCCCACCTGTGGCTGTCCCCAGCAGGCTGTCCTGCACCCTGCCTTTGAGCACAAAAATGGAAAACCTAAATGGCCTGCCTGTGGTGTTGCATGGCGTGGTGCAAGGCTTTGTCCTCCCTGAGTGAAGAGGCAAAAAACCAGAACTCGGGTGATGAAACTGAACAGAATTAAGACTTACTACCAGCTAAGCTGGTGACTGGATCTTGGAGGCCTGTTTCCCTCTGAAGTTCTCCTGTTCGCTGCTGTGAAATGCTCACACTGAAAATTTTCCCTTGAGCAACTGCCTGACTAAAATACAGCACACCCTTACCAGAAAGCCCTTTGTTAAAACATCTTTGCCATAAAGCTGCAAAACCTTGGCTCCCAAGTACATTAAATCCTTATAAACCTGCCTTCGTTTTAACCACGCAGTATTTCAAAACACAAAGCGCTTCTTCCAAGAGATAGCACTTTAATGAGGAGATGGGTAAAATATATAAACCAAACCTCATTATAGCATAATTTCTAGGAGACAAGCACGCTGCTATAAAGAGAAGCCACGGCAATAGCAGTTCACATAGCTTGAAGATTTAATACGTTTAAAAAGCCACTGCTACTTCCAGACTTCAGTGTTTTGTTTTGAATGTAACAGAAACAACCAGAATTATGGGTCCATTGTCAGGTATGTATTTTATATTCTCTAAATTGTTGCAAATGGTAGATTTCAACCCTCCTGCATGCTCTCAAAACGTAATGTGTCAGTAAGAGACTGACTGCAAGTTACTACTGTATACTACTGCATACTTTTACCTTTAAACCTCTGCATTCTTAAAGGTTGTTGCTTTAACCATGATGATGTAGCATGGATGTGGTAGATTACCCAAACCAGATCCAATTCATACCTGATTAAAAGTGCTTGTAATTATGCAGTTTGTTCATGTGCTAACAACAAAGTCAAAGAAAGCTATCAAAAACCACAATACAAGAAAAATCTAGAGTATTGACAGACAAATGAAAGTAATGGATATAATGCCGTTTAATACCACCTGTCAGAT
Organism: Formicarius rufipectus; assembly: GCA_013399695.1. Taxonomy (NCBI): domain Eukaryota; kingdom Metazoa; phylum Chordata; class Aves; order Passeriformes; family Formicariidae; genus Formicarius; species Formicarius rufipectus. Next base: position 1,498,998 of record VXAU01000197.1, read on the forward strand.
AAATCAGGGTAACTGGCACTTCAGAGAGACTGCAATTAGTTTCAAAAAATGAGAATACTGTTGTTTTTTTGGTTTTTTTNCTTTCTACAAAATGACACGTGGATCAACCTCCCCCAGTCAACAAGAAAAATGTTACTGTAAAAAACTGTTCTCCGAAGAGCAAATTATCTATCAAAGGAACATCCTGAATTACATTGGTCTACAAGACTTTTAAACTTAATCTAATAAATAAAAGCCATTATTGATTACAGTTCTTCCACATAAGTCTTCCAGTTGTAAGTTCTGAAATGAAAGCTTAGCAATGATTAGGTATTTACTACAATCAGTAGAGAAAAATAATGAAAAAAAGATGAGCATTAAGGCCACCAAAGAAAAAACGTACTTTGGAGGAGGAAAACAAAACAAGCAAAAAATCCCAAGCCCCCCAAATCACCCCACCCCAAACCCAACAACAGCAAGGGAGATGCACTTCATGGCAGCTTTGACTTGAAGCACATGTAACACTGATTGATGGATACTGCAAGCAAAGACACCAGTGAAAATTAAATCCAACCAAGCACCAGAACTGGGACAGGGCTTTTGTGTTTCTTGGTCCTACTTTAGAAAATTACACAAGAAGCGTCAGAATTTCAGGAAACAATCATTCTAGCTACTGTCACAGATCTGGGTCAACAGCAGGGTAAAAGCTGACCTGCAACTGATGCCTATAGCCTGGTTAGGATAAGGATATCTTCTTATCTCTTTGCTGTGGCTTATAATGAATGATATTTTGGACTGAAGGGTGCTTATTGTCCCTGATTACCAGAAGGTTCAACACTTGCTACATGACTATGACGATGGAGTGGCACTTCTGATTGCAGTTCTCAGAGAGGACATCTGAAGAAAACACAATACATCAAACCCTTTTCCTAAATACAGAATTAATGATTTTGCCTTTGGGCGGCCCTGTGTCTGAGATACCTTTTACAATTTTCCTTTGCACTGATACGAGTCTTCTCTCCAGGTTTATAGCAAATAGATAACAGGTTCCTCCTTCACCATCATCACTCAGTCTTCTAAGTCACAAGAGACTATTCCAGCTCTTACCAACCTTACCATAGGAGAAGACAGCAGGTTGGACAAATCTGAGGCAGCACATCAGCCCACAAATTATCACAGGATGTCTGGTGTTAAGGTAACTCAGCCTAGCACACGCCTTCCCTTAACTTTTATATTTTTCTGCTTGGCTGTGCAAGTTAACCTCGAGGAAGAAGACAGCTGCAAGCAAGAGCACATGCTACTTTTGTTTTACAATCCTCCCACTTCCTCCCTTAATAACTGAGTGTTTGGGGTGCTAGAAACAAGAAGCCTTATGACAAATGTGCAATGAGACCCTGAGCTAACAGGTTAGCTGACATGGAACTGTTAACAGTGAATTGGCTTGAAGACAGTGTTGAGGGGGGGAAGAGGAAGGCAGGAGAAAAAAAAAAAGGGGAGACAGAGTGAGAGACAGAGACAGCAACCAATTCAGCTGCAAGAAATCAAGCTAAATCAGTCCCAAGTGCCCATGTTGGAGAGACTTGATCTCATACCTTGCTTGTTATCAAGGCACTCCTGATACGAGTCAGCTCCAGTTCCGTTGCGGTCTACAGACAAAACAAAAAGTTTCATTCATATCAAACGTAAATATTAGAAACTTCTCAAATGGCAGCCGTGCTGGAGCAACACGTTATGTGCAAATAGCATTAGTTCTTTTGGAGGCCACGCTGGTTCGCTGACAGAACCTGTGACTGGTTACAAACAAGCTACAATAGACTGACACCAACCCACTATGAGGAACACGTTTTAGTCCTGTGCTGGTGCTCTGCTCCCAGCCCTGCCCCTCTGCCTCCACACTGCTGAGGGCGCAGGGCAAGGGGTTAGAGCCACAGCTGCTCTGACCAATTTCCTTAAGCACATGGAAGATGGAGTACTTGGAGTTAAATCTGCTGTGCTCTGTAGGCCCTATGAAACCCCTGGTTTGAACGCAAACTACAGGACAGACTTCCCTGTGGCTCATGGTTCTGTAGTCCCTTCTGCTTTCTGGTTGCTACACTGTATTCCACACAACTGAAAATATAAGAACATACTTTCCAAATACCACTATTCCATGGAAGCAATGTTACTGAGTTACCCCTGGCATTATCTGATCCAGCAGCAGGACAGCAGATGGTCTGTGCCATGAAAATCGGGGAGAAGCTGAAACTCCTGTACTCGTGAGTGTTCCATACAAGTCAAAAACCAGACAGCTCCCAAACACAGGTGTGGTCAACATAAGCAGCCTCTCATACCCAGCATCAACACTGCCTAACAAAACCCTTCATCTGCATTAGAGGTTTAATCATATCTCGCTGCCTGTGTGTAAAAATGGTTTAACCTGTAGGTTTGCAGAAATGGGTTACAATGTGGGTTGGACCTCAAAAGCAAACCAAAGAATGTTCCAGCATGGCTTCTGTTCCTGCTTTAGAATTCAGTTCAACCACAAAAAAAATGTCTGGATGGTCCTTGAGAAAAAATATTAAATACATCTGTAAACCCTGGATAAAGTAATATTCTTTCAGCAGCTTACACGCACCTTACACGCCATGCAACATACAAGGAGTAAAGCAACTGAACCCATGAGACAGGTGTTTGCACAACCTCAAAAAGTGACATTTTGTACATCACACATCTAAGAATGCACATGGTGCTAAAATCAGTCCTGTTCTGTAACTACCAAAACATTTCATCAGGTCACCCATGACATGTACTCCTACCATACCAGCAGTGCTGGAGACAGCATCTCTACTTGAATAGTTTTATCCATGTGGTCATCACAACTAATACACAAGCCACTCAAACAGGGTGGCCAAACTATCCCATAAAAGTACTTCAGTCTCACCATCAAGGGAACCAGCACAACAGCAAGGCATTAACTTCTTTGTGAAGATGCTGCTCAGAGCCAGATGTTTATAAACATCCTTCACAACAGAAAAAGACACCTCAGAGAACCTTCCCACCCAGACACCCGCAAACAAATGCATTTCTGTACCTCCAACAAGCAACTGGTCCCTGACTGTGAGGCCTTTCAGGCACTGCTCAGGTGTAGCAAATGCATTCCCACATCAGGTGCCCTTTCATCTTGGCTCAACCATCAGCTGGTGATGGCTTTGAAGAGATCCAGATCCAAGTTAAAAGGCTTCACATTCAGCAATAGTATTTAATGAACAAAGAAGCAAAAATTGAAGCTGCCCCACTGTTTGTGTTGTGTAAATCACAGATAATAGATCTTCCTAATCCTAATGAGGCCTTCCTATTAAAATCTTTATTAGCTTTCAGCTCTGCAGATTGCCCAAAGGCTCATCAGTTTCCCTATCTCACAGTACCAAGATCTGCTTTAACTTTTACAAATAGCTCTAAGATATTTCTCAGCTTATCAGCATTGCCAAGCAGTCTGTCTTATCATTACTATTGCAGATAAAATAAATGAGCTCATGATGATATGAATAATGGCATTTTCTGTAGGCTGGTTTCCCATTACATTTTCAACAGATTGTAGATTTAAACTTAAGCACAAAAGAAAAAAAACCAAAAAAGCGCAGGGGGGGAAGGAAGGGAAGCATGACTATTTTTTCCTTCCCATTTACCTTCAGTGTCTCAGAGCCCAGGCTGCATTTTTAAGCTCACCTGATGAGAGCTAGTAATTAATTTTGAAAGGGAGCAGAAACACCTCAGCTCTGCTTTCTCTGAAGACCAAAAGCCCAGTTACTTCTGGGATGTTTTTTCAGCTGCATTTGCTGGAGAGAAGCAAGGGCTAAACCACGCTCTGCCTAATGAAGCCATCTTCATTAGTTTGCTCCCTTCCCTAGCAGCCTCGGAATACCGGTCAGACTGGGAATTGAAATCATGAAAAGCAACAGAACTGCATTTGAATTAAAAGGCTAAGCTACAAAGGTCTCCGACGGCTGCTCCGGGCTGATTAGCAGGAGGCGTGTGTGGCACCATTGCGGCACAGCGCGGCTTTTACCGAGCGCGGCCGCGGATAAAGGCGAGGCGGCCGCGGGGGACGGGGAGGCTGAGGGAGAACCGCGGCTCTGCCTCTCCGTGCCAGCGAGCAGGGAGGTCATGTTCTGGCAACCATTTTCTGCCTGGTCCCTGCAGCAATCACTACGGGGTTAAGCGCTGTTCCGCTCCCCGAATTCCTCGCCCTGTCACTGTATCAAGGTTATCTATTATTGGCAGTGACAGGTGAAAATTAATCTCCTAATTATTTCTTGCTGCGTAATCTGCACTGAAGGAGTAACGTAAAAGGATTACAGTACACCCTCTACGGAAGGCTTTGCTAGAGAGCCAATCATCCAGGGAGATAGGGGGGATGTAGGAAAGAGATTTATGACAGATTTCCAACCATTTTGAAGGCAGACTACACTATAACTTCATAACCTACAGCTCTGGAGGAAGGATATTCTTGCAGCTATCTTAATAGCCTAAATGCTTTTTATTGTTGATTCTTCCAGGAAAAAAAGCTCCAAGATTTATACCCACTATGTCCCTGATTTTCCTTTGGAACAGCAATTACTGCAGGAATAGGATCCATGTACAGATGTTTCTTAACCCCCACAGAAACATTATGGCAAACAATGTACCCAGCCTGCTTCAACTCAGTATTAAAAATCTTGTAGCTACCTTCCACAACAACTTAACTGTAACATTTTTTTTCCACAAGAATATAAGCTAGACTGAGTACTTTCAAAAATAAAAGTATTTAAAAAACCCCCCTCATTTTGTAAGCAAGCTAGAAGCATCTTTGGTAACAACACAAACAGGCACCTTGAAATGCTAGCTTTGTGTAAACTCCAACTCTCCTCCTACCACCCACCAGAAAGTAAGGTTTAGTTTTACAGTATTAAAGAACACACATCTTATTTATCCTTAACCCTTTCCACACAGCCAAATGTCGTACAAATGGATGTTCTGCAGAACCTGTTTTTCTATCTCCACATCAACAGCACCATCCCAGCTAAGTTCACAAGAACTGGCAATCACAGGTTGTGTTTAAAATTATATGAGCCACCTTGGGAGCTGCTGTTGTGCTAACCCATTCCTGTGAGATGGTTAGTGCAGGGGGTCACTGCAAAGCCCTGGCAGGTAACGGGACAGGGCAGCAAGGAAGATCAAGTCCTGCCACCAGCATTAGTCACATTTATTTTCCGTTTCCTCGATGGCAACCTTCTCTAGAAACACAACCAATCCCTTTATGCAAACTCTCAGCGCTTTAATCCTCCTTTCTGACACAGACTTTGACAGCAGTGACCGGCCCCCACCGCGGGTTGTGTTTGCAGGGTGGGCGATGCGGCAGCGCAGGGCGCCCGCGGTGCCCCTCGGCGGGCGAGCGGCACCGCTGCAGTGCGCGCCCGCAGCCACGCGGGGGCGCGCCGCCCGCTCCGCACACGCCGGGGAAGCCGCCGGGCTGGAACGCGTCTGCGACTCCAGCGACAGAGCAGGACGAGCCACGGGAAACGCTGCTGAAAGCACCGACACCCGGGTTTTAAAGGGGCGGCTCAAATTAGGGAAATTCCCCAGCAGTGACAGAGGTGGTAAGGTCGTTCGCCTTCTCCTCTGTTAGTTTTAACACCTCTGGGCCAGGCGCTGTGGCCGCCCGGCTCCCGGAGCCTCTCCAGACTGCGAGCATCAGCAGTGCTGAAGGGCAGGTGTGTGGAAATGAATTATTTTCCTCTTCGAGGCAACTACTACTAAAAAAGTAAGGCCGTCTTACAGTAATTTTTAACAAGCACTTGCTTCTGAATGGCAGATCCTAAGGATATCACTAGGATTCTGAAAACACGTATCCAGCTACTAAGTTTTACTGAACCCACACATCACCTATATGCGTTTCTATGTATTTCTTTTTCACCAGCACGAAGATAATTCAGGCTTACACCACCGAGGCTAGAGACTTCCTTCTCCTCAAGACCTATTTTCAATAGACAAACAGAAATAACTTAACGAAGCCTATAAGAGAACATAAGCCCTTAATGGTTTACCCTTGGTGTTAAGTAAATGAGGAAATTATTCACTGGCAACTCTCATTTTGTGGACGTTTCAATTTTGCAGTTACCTCATCCCTTACATTGTAGTCATGAGAACAAAAGGAATGTGTACAGAGGCAAAGCACCCACCTACTAACACATCAGTGCTACTTCTAACAAGCCTGCTTTCCAGTAATATGTTTTCCTTATGGAAATCCAAAGAACACATTCCTATCCATAGGCATTTTCCCCAAATGCTCCATCATCAACCTCATTAAGTGATACAGAAATTCTCCCAAGGGATATTATGTAATGGCAACCCCCTCCTTCCTCCCCCTAAGGAGTATATTTCTCATTACAGCTCCTAGTAATTGATCAGTCTAGGAAATAATTTCTGGTAAAACCATATGTTTCTTTACCTAGTTTAGAATTTCCACCTTTATTCAGAAGGATAAAAGACCCTAGAATTGCCATTTCTAATGCAGGCTGCCAATCATCACTCAAATATGCTATTAAGCAAGGAGCAACACATTCTTACACCTGCCTGACTTCAGATCTTGCAAACTCATAACATCATTAAAATTAACCAGCTTACATTTTATATTTGGATGATATAAATAGTTTTACAAAACTGAATGTACTGTAATAGCTTTAGAAAGACTGCTTCATATTCTAATACATGCAGACACCACAGTCCCTAGATATTATGGGTCATTCAACACAAGGATGCTGGGAGTCAAGGAATACAAAAAAAAGGAAAAAAAATACTTAGGGCAGAAAATGACATACACATCCGTGCTTTCCAAAAGTACCACACAGTGCAGACTGGCCAGCTGAAGAATGCAGCCCTTTTCACTGCCACTTCTGTCAACATATTACCACTAAACATAGTACCAGGTCTTGGTTTAAAAAGCAGCACCAGCAAACACTAATATTTGTAACCTGTACTGAAAGTTAAGACTTCTAATTGCGCATCCTTGCAAAATCAGAGCCAAATAAATACAAACTATGCTAAATATCTGTAGTTTATCACTGGAATTTGAATCATACTCCAATCCCCTTTTTAACCATAAAATACCAGAGCTATGTGTGACAGTGATATTTGATTTAGCCAGCCCAGGCCACAAGGTCCAACAGATGACTGCATGTCCTGATAGAATAACACCAGGATATATTTTGCTCCTTCATTTGTTTATGAGAACAGACTGCCCCTTCTGATAAACAAGGCTTAAGGTTTCACTCAGAATAGCCCCCCTTCTGGAAAAAAAAAAATAAAAATCACTATGTACTAGTGAAAACCCAGTATCAAGCTAAATAAAAAATACTGCCTGCTTTGTCTTATACATTAATCTCCTCTGGAAAAGAAAATTAGACAGCCCAAGCTAGTGCCTTTTGGCTTCAGCACAGGGCAGTTTTAGGGAACTGCTGTGAGCAGAGAAGAAAATTCTTCAAGAGAGCATTAAGAGTCTGCCACTTGTGAGAAGTTAATGCTGTGCGTATAATTCAAGCAGTTCGCCCTTGTAAGTCTGTATGTGGGGAAAATCGGATTTATACATAAACATAAACCTCTGAAGTAAATTCTGATCAGGGATGACCAGAGATTTAACTCTCTAGAAAGAAGAATGGGAAGACTGTTTTCCTGTAATACCTTGGCAGCCTTTTCCAGTTGAGCGAGGCTTGCTTTCAAGAACTGATAACGAAGTAAATAATTCCACTTTCTGTGGCACAGGGGAGACCAGTTAAGGAGGCTCTCCAAGACCCAAAGCAATCACTCAGAACAGTTACTTACATAACAAGAAATTATCTTTGTTACAAAATTAGGTTAAAAGGACCTCAGATACTGTAATGTTACAAAAAATCAGGACATGCCTTGAGAAGATTAGCTGGCAAGCAGCCTCCTGAGATAAATGCACAACTTCAAGAAGATTTTACAAGCCTGAAAACCAGTTTAAATTCCAGAGAGATGCACAAGCCTTTGCCATTTAAAAAGGTCCTTCTTTCCTTCCCTCTGCCCTTGCCTTATTCCTGAGCTCTTTTTCCAAACCATCTTTAGTTAACCAGTGACCTGGAAATCTTATTTCGCCTCCTCCCTCCCCTTTTCAAATTTGTCACTTTAAACACACAAGGTTTAATTTCTTAATTGGATTAAATTTTTCTTTCAGGCTGAGCAGAGGGGCCCCGCAGCCCCGGCGGGAGGGGAGCAGCCCCCGGCAGCCCCGCACCCCGCGATCCCGCCTGGCCCGCACAACCTGCCCGGCTCGGGAGCGGCGGGTGTTTCTCAGTCCAAAAACACACACGGAGGGAAAGAAAAAAACTAAAAAAATCACGACCATCACTTTCAGAGTGGCTATTCCTTTCGAGCAAAGGGGTTGTGTCCGCACCCAAGGGGTTAAACCGCCGGGCACGGATTTTTGAGTTTGTTACCGCTTTCAACAGCCAGAAATCCCAGACCAACACCGGCCTCATCCGGCAGCCGGCTACAGCTACAGGCTGCCAGCAACACCCGACACAGCCAAGTCGCGATATTCCGCTCGAAGGGACCACCGAGGCTCCCACGGAGCCGGGCTGCGAGGCCGTGGGAGGGGGGGAGCAGCCCGGTCCGCTGGGCTCACCCGCGCGGCCCCGGCTTCCCCCGGCCCCGCTCCTGCCCGGGGAAGCCAGCGGTTCAATACTTATCATTCCGTCTCCCCTCTCGCGCGAGGGTGGGAAGGGGGATGCGGTCGCACTGGAGGAATTTGCGAAATGGGGTGGAAAAAAATTAAAAAAAAAAGGCAGCTCGGGAGCACACCGCATCCCCACAGCTCCGCGCTGCTGCGTCTCGCTCTTTTATTTTATTCAAACACACCCAGTTTCTCCGGCAAAAAAACCCTTCTCCATAATTTTGCACAGAGCGCTCCTCAGTTCATCTCCGGGAATGGGTAATGACCGGCTCCTGCCCCTCCGCATCCCGATCCCCGCTCGGCAGAACGCGGCGCGAACCGCCCCGAAAAGCCACCAGGGCTGGCTGGGAAACCGAACCAACCTCGCCGGCCGGCCGCACCGACAACGGCGTAAGACGAAGGGAAGAAAAAGAAACACACAGAGACCGCACGCACGGAGCCACCGCACCGGTGGGGAGCGAGGCGATTTCCTCCTCCCGGCCGACCGCAAAGCCGCCGGCGCTCCCCGGCTGGAAAACACCTCCCGCGCCGAGGGAACGGGGGTGCAGAGAAGAGACGAGCAGCCCCCGGGGCAGGGGAGTCCCACCCGCCCGGCGCTACTCACCGCACGGCGCGCAGACCATGGCGAGCCCCGCCGGCCCGCGGGGCCCCCGCGGGACGATCCTCCGGGCGCGGAG